>APFE031676565.1:0-10934 GCA_000404065.3 Pinus taeda | reverse complement strand
TCCCCACTATCTTCGTCCTTCAGTGTCATATTATAATCGGATTATTATAATAGCCGTTGAACTTTATTTCCAGCACGAGATCTGTAGGTGCCTGCAGATTTACAAGGTCAAGGTCAGCGTTAATTAATTAGACGCCTGTTGAATACTGTTGCCTGATTAGATTTTGCCTGGTCATTTAGTTTATTGAATAGGATATTGATAGTAGTGATATCTCATCATTATATAATTTGAAAATGAAAATGCGAATAAAGGAGAGCAATTCAAGGCATAAGGGGCGACCCCTGTGCATACAATATTTGGAGTAAACAACACCATCGGAGTTGTTCAAGTGTATTTTCATTTTAATATTTATGTCTAAATTTAAATTTAATAAGCATTTATGAAATCAACAGTGATTTATATAAATATAAGTAAAATAAATCATATTATTTAGATGTTTAGATGTTTATGATATAATAGAAAGAGTATATGTTTATGATATAGAATGAGTAACCTCGATGTGGGTGGAAACCAAGATCATTAATGGTCATCTTTTGGATTGCCGACATTAGGGCCTCTCAGGTGGTGGGTTGCGCTCTGCTTCAGGACCATCTCAGACGAAAGCTGGCCAGCGTGCACGCTGCAATAAATGGCCCCTCGCGCTGAGATCTGGAAGCAGATGGTATTCAAATGGCGCCTCTCGAACCCTCTGTTCATCCCCCATTCCTTAGCTTATGTCCACCTCACGTCGGAATTTCTTGTAGCAGAGTTGCCATAGGGAGACGATGTTGGCTCCTCTATTGTATTGACCTCGGAAATGGGCACCATTACTCCCACTCTAGGCATTGCCCTTTAAATCCTGCTTAGGTGTCCTGTATCCACAACCCGTTCTCCCTTCCGTCCGCTTGTCCAGTTGATTTGCACTCCATCCTCATTGGTATGGTCTGTCATCGCATGAGGAGTTATAGAGGAGGAACCCAAGGAGGTAGCGTAGAGCTCAGCTCCTGCCTCTCCCCCTCATCACCATGAGAATTCGCCTCCCCCTAGGTCGCCGCATAGTCACTATCCCCATACGCGCAGTGGGCGGGGGCAAGGGTCAGCCTCAATGGCTGCACACAGGGATGTTAGGCTCCACACTGCAATTTCTCCACTGTGTCCAGCTTCTGTCCCTCATTCGACCCAATTTAGGTTCCAGAGTAGCCTGAATAGACCCATCATAACTGCCAATGTGACTATCATTTTCTCCGAAGAAGATGAGCAGAACAATGACTAAGCAAGGAACTTTGAAGAGCACTCTCAGGAGGTGAGAAATCCGGAAATGGGTAGGGGTTCTGAGAAAAAGTCGAAGGATGACGGCAGAGATGCAAGCCACAACAGACTGCATGGTGGAGAAGCTCACGCAAGTGACATTCAGCGAGCTGGTGGCAACTCTGCAGGAGCTGCAATAACAATGAAGTTCAATGGCAGTTCAAGCAACTCCCAGCATGCAAGGGAGCCTCCAGGTGGTGCAGCGCAAGGCAACGTGACAGAGAAGGATGAAGATTGGGACCAGTATGCCTGCCTCATTGTCGAGGAGACACCTGACGAGGATGACAACAAATGACACCATGTGGCATCCGTTGCCACCCACGAGCCAGCTCAACCTTCAACTGCTGATGGGTTGGTCTAGTCATTTGCTGTTTTTTTGTTTGTTTGTCTGATCATAGGGTTTGTAGTTCTATTGTCGAGTCTGGTGGCACTGGGCTGCATCTTTTTTTGGATTTTGCTTCAAAACATGGATCCAATTCCTATGTATGGGTTTCCTTTGGTAACAGTCCCGGGATATATGTTTGGTCGTTTTTCAATGTCAAACTGGTTTCCCCAATCTGAAGCAGTTTAGATTTTCTTGATGAACTCTAGCAACAACGATTGAGGTGGGGCCTCGGTGTAATTTTATTTTTTGCTTTATTAATAGAATTGGCCTTACATGGAAAAAAAAAAGAACAGAAAAAAAAGGGAAAAAGAAAAAAAAAGATATAATAGAACGAGTAAATATAAGTGCTAAGACCGTTATAAAATAAAAATTATAATTATATATATGACTGTTGAGAGATTGATATAAATATAGGTAAAAGAAATCACATTATTTAGATGTTTATGATATACTAAAAAGAGTAAATTTAAGTGTTAAGTCGTGCTTTTTTATTTATATACATAAATATAAATCAAATTTTAAGATATTTAAAATATTTAATTGTATATAAATAATATTTTTAAATTAAATGAAGAAATAGTATATAGGAATTAATTTTTATTGAGATGATAAATTTATTTTTATGGATTTTATTGTTCCATATAAAAGGATTTATGAATGACCAACTTTTTTGAGGAGGAAAACTTTACATCTATGTCTTTTGCATAAATTGTTGAAAGAGGAATAGTCCTTTGCTATACTTGCAATTATTGTTCCTCATTATCGCTATTATCTTTTTTATTTCTCTGTTACCTTTTTTAGGAGGATGAGCATAAACATGTGTAAACATGTGGAGAAACACCTTGTAAATATCCTAAAAGATGACATCCAATAATAAAATTTCATATTCTCATAATCTAAAATCTAATTGAAAATTAAGAAAATAAATTCAAAAAATCTAATTGAAAATTAAGAAAATGAATTCAAAATAAAATTTCAATAGTTAACATAAATTACAACTCCACATTTCCTCAAAATCTAGAAACAATTTTCAAAACATACCTATAACTCAAAATCTAGAAACAATTTTCAAAACATACCCAATAATTAAGCTAATAAAAGAATTGAAAATAAATAAATAAATAAATAATCAGGTTTCTTTCTTCAAATCAATACAATAATATAAAACCAAACTAGGATGCCTACATCCATTAAGTCATAAATCATTACATGTTTTCATATTTCGAATGTAAGTAATTCACTTTTAATAATATAATCTCCACGATTAAAATATTCTCAGTATGCCTTATGATATAAGCATAAAAAAATTAGGTAAAAATGTTAAAGCATCACAAACATTATAATTCTTTTTTATTGCATCCTTAAAACATCCCAATACCCACGACTCCTTCGTGCACTCACAATGCTTAAGTTAATAATTAATTGTTCGCAAATATGATAATAAAAAATAGATGAAATGAATTCTTGGGCTATAAAGAAGGCGTTTTAGAGAAACCCGAATATCTAGTGTATGCTTGATTTCTACTTTAAATATTAGTAATAACTACGAGATTTCATTTGCAAACATTACATTTTCCTAAAAATGATTGATATATAATGTAGTTTATAAATTTTACAAGCATTTCATTAAATATTTAGCGAATAATCAATTGTTATAAAAAGCATAGAAATCAAATATTTCAATAATTATTTTGACCAAAATTTATCTCTAGAATTTTCATTAAAATATATATATATTTACACACCTCAAAACTTAATAGGGAAACAATTCACTAAATATTTTGGTTATAAATCAATTAACAAAAACAAATTATTCATCCATCATAATTATAAACCAACTAACAAAGACAAATTATTCATCCCTCATATTTTGATATTGATTATGTATAATCTTTGGTCAAACAAATAATAAAGCTTGGTAACATTTTTGTCCTACAAAACTAGTGAGCAAATAATTGTCCATAATTCTAAAAAGTCCATATCTCTATCTTTACATAATTTTAAAAATTTCCATATCTCTATCTTTATGTACCACTATGTACCACTGGAATGTAGCAATATCAATCCAAATGAATTATGGATTTGGAAAAACTCCAATTACCTTACAAAGCAAAGAAACTTCATATTATAAATACCTATTTAATCTTCATATCTTTTATCTTCCAATAGTACAACCCTTCTTGCAATAATACACCCCATAGCCCCTTTTTCTTCACATATATCTTCCAATAATACACCCCATAACCTCTTTTTCTTCACATAACTATCCTTACACGAGCCTCTATTAAGAAGATGGTTGATCTTCATATCATACTCTTGCTTCCTATACGAAAAAACCAAGTCCGTGAAACAAAGATTTCACTGTTTTCTAGAAAAAAATCCGAGACCTGGTCCACCTTTCTTTTTTCTATTCAGTGCACCAAAAAATATCAGATGGGTTGAGGAAGATAAAAGTGTTCTACTAACACTTTAAGGTGACTTATCGAAAAACAATTAGCGGTGTTAAAGAGTATTTTGGATTGAAAAAATACTGTATTTTAAATATCGTTTATTATTATAATTATTTTAATTTTCAATTATATAATTTAATTATCATTTAAAAAAATAAATACAAATAATTTACAATTTAGAAATGATTTAATTATACTATTAAAAATATTTATATTATTTAATAATTCGAAAAAAATACATATTTAAACGATTATAATGCAAGCCATTATGTAATGTCCAAATTAGTCATAAACAAGATCATAAGGCAATGTCCATGGCTGAGACACGCATCTAAAATTTTTAAAGTAGTGCCAAAATACTTTCAAAGTATTCTATTATATGAAAAAGTATTAATAACCAAATCCAAAAGGATTATTGGGCTTTGATTAGTAGGCTAGCTTATTTTGACATGAAGTTAAATTAAGTGGTTAGGAGACTAGTTCCAAATTATTGGCATGAATATATCGCCTTTGTCTCACTAGAAGAATGTGTTAAATTATTAGAATGAATATATTTTCTTTATCTAATCAGAAGAATGTGTTAATATTTAGAAAAAATGTTTGCAATATAGGAATTTTGAGGGAAAAATTCAATGTTAAAATGAAAAATTTATTAATAAAATCAAATTTAAAAGAATTAATAAAATTCAAGATGATAATCTTATTTCTAGGAATAAATCTTTTTGAACGAAAATGGAAGAATATTCTTTTAATCATATTTTTAACTGATCTCCTTATAAGTTTACTCAACTTTCAGGTGTTGGCACTTATTGTATGTGGAATTAAATTCCACATCTAACAAGCACCCACATTGTATACTTCTAAAAAATATGTTTTCTTGAAAGAAAGACATTTTTTAAAGTATTTTCATTTTTTCAAAAGTGTGGGTATACTCAAAAGCATGGGTAATCATTGGATGCAAAACCTAAAATAAACATATTTTTCCATGTATCTTCAATTATTTTTTCCGGTGTGGTTATACTCAAAATTCTGCAAAATGAATACTTGTTAGGTAAAGAATCTAATTCTACAACCATTAAATGCCCACACCTAAAATTTGAATAAATCTATAAAAAAAATAAGTCAAAAATATAATTTAAAAACTAATTAGTTTTTGAAAAATTAAAATATAAATATAATAACCTAAATAGGGAAATAATTTCCTATCATCCCCAACAACAACTTTAGAGAGAATTGATATAAGAGGGGCACTACAAGAAGGTTGCTTAGGGAAGAATTCAGTGCTAGTATTGAGGGCCATGAAGATATGGAAGATTGCACGAAGAATTAAACACTCTCTTATAGCATACCATGGCTTATTGGGTTCTCCTACAGCAATTGTTGTGTAGGGGCCTTCTCCATTTTTTCACCCTTGGTGTTCAAAGGCCACCACGACTTAGATAATTTTTAATCCATATAGCTATTTTCATAGTTTATAAACTTTCACTATGTTTGATTTGTGGTGTTGGTATTGAACTAATCTTGAATGGTTTAGTGGTGTGGTGTTAAGAGTGTATTTTCCTTGTAGTTTCAAAAGTGGGGTGCTGCCCTTGTGTTGTGGTGGCTTTTCATTTCAATTTAATATTCATTGGATATATCAGGGTTGCCTTACATCTTTGTGGTAGGTTGTCCTATTCTTTAACTAGGCCCTATTCCTCTTCTTTATGCTCAACATTGTCTTGATGATGGCCCTAACTTTATTTTAATTTTAGAGTCAAACCTCCACTACTAATTCAGAATTGTGTATAATCAAGAGAATTGTTTTGTTGGTTAATATGAAATGCCAAAGGATGGAAGCTAGCATGGGGGGGGGCATGTCCCTTGAGGTCAAAATAAACACTTGGAGTAGGCCCAGGAGTTTGCTGAAAATTTTCATTAGATTTCCCCCTATGAGACACAAAATGAAATTCATTAATTGGAAACCATGGTAGCTAGATACATGCGTGCTTTCTTAGATTGTGAGATAATGGAAGAAGTTGGACAATTGATTCCTAAACCTATTCATACCAGGGGAAGGAGGAAGCAATATTTCAATGCTATGTCATTATACTACCAAAGGAAAACATTGTAGGGCATGGTCCTATTGTGCTATTCAACAACCCCCCCATTTATTGATTTAATAATTAATATTCTATTAATAAATGGGGAACCTTTATTTAAAAACCCCACAAGAAAAATTTAGCACTTAGGTGCTTTCTTTTCAAAATTTTAGAAATAAATTAAGGTATCAAGTCAAATCCCTTTAAGACGAGCAATTCTCATTTTTTTTGCATATCACTGGACCAAGTGTGTCAAAGGTTAATTAAGAACCAAAATCCACAAATTGCGATGGAAGGGATCACCACATTTAAATTAGGATATCATTAGACTTTTCATTCAATGCTAAGACTTAAGGCATTCATTGTCAAATGAAGCGCTTATCACAATCTCATATCGGATATCACAAAAGATGCAACTCACAAATCCTGTTGTAATATGCGAACTGCGATATTGCAATAGAGCGAGCCAATACTTATCGCATCGTGACACTTTGATTGAAAGCCAATCTTATGAATTGCAAATGTTTGTGAAGTGCGATAGAACCCGGACTCGATAAAAAAAATGTTATAAACTATATGTTAAGTTTGACACTTAGTAAAAAAGGCACTTTATGAATTAATTAGAAATTTAGGCAAAGTATGCTCTAAACAATGAAAAATATGCCACTCATCTCGCATTGCGCAGAATTCTAAACAACTCTAGAAAAACACACAACCAAAAATGCGATATTGTGATAATATTATCACAATCGTAATCGACATTTGCGCACTTTAAACTCATCACCTTAAAGTTTTTCCCTTCCTGTTTGCGATGTGATAGTTTAAATGAGTAATAATAGGAATGATAAGAGACATTAGTGGGTAGTTAATGAGTTTAATGGCATTTATGTTAAGAGTGGCTCGACATGATATGATATCTTTTCATCTGTGTTTTGAATAAAAGATCCTTTCTTGTCACCTTTTGAAGTTAACTGTATCATTTAATTCTCACAGTCATTCTTGCTTTGTGCTTATCCGATAACTTCCATTGCTCGATTTCAGGAAACCTTTGTAGAAAACATTATTAGAAATAATGGAGAAGAAGGGAAAGGCGACTACATCTGAGAAATTAGACATGGTACCGCTTTTCTTTGATACCACATGTGGCAAGAATGGAGGAGCTACGACATGGGAAGACATGTACAACCTGTTAGACTAAGAATAGCCCAAGCCACTGGTAATAAAGGCCACGACTGATTCTCAAGAGTCATCTCATGCCTCCTATTTCGAAACAAAATGTTCATTCTTACACTGAATAGCTGCGAGACCAAAGATAATGCCATACATGGATATGGTAAAATGGGTAATTGATGAGGTATACATCTCAGACAAAACTTTCAAGAATAAAAGACAACAGGTGATGGGGTCTTTCTCACCATACAAACTACGACTAATGTGCTAGTTACCAGAGCCTCAAAAGCTCTACAACAAAGAGTTCCTTGATGAATTCACCAAAGAGAGTGAGGACCCGTCAGACATTACGCGGACGTGGAGATCAAGCAGAGGCAAACTCAAATTGGATAAAATTGGTATGTACTCAATGGCATCCATTTCTCTCCCTCATAGTTTCACAGCAGTAAGGATATGTAGGTTATTTGGTAGACCTGATAGCACCAAATTTTCCATGGAATGGCTCTCGTTAATAGATGTAGAAGTTAAAGGAATGATTATGAACTACACTAAAATTCTATCAGACAATTTCGAAAAGACCATTATGGAGTATAGAGGGAAAAGAAGTCCTTTAAGGATTTTTCCAACTTTCTTTATGAGTGCTTTTGTTATGGATGCAATTTGTTTTAGTTCTAAAATTCTGAATATGGGATGGAAGTGGACTGTAAAGAACCTGCTTCCCATCCATATATACCATAAAATTTTGTGGGAATCTCAATTCCACGCCCAATTTTATAAAATCTTTGAAGGTGTTATGCTGCATATTCATAAAGGAATTTTTCATAGAACAACCCCTAGGTTTTCTCAGGAGGTCGAAGTTGATATCTTGCCAATAGCCAGATGGGTTGGGGAAGAGACATTCACCCACTTTATGGTTTCGGGAGAATTTGTTTGCCACATCTCCTCCCATATTATCTCCCCAACAAATTTTTGGCCAGAGAAATATCCTACCAAATGGTAGTGGAAGACAGTTTAACTAGAGGACTGAAAGAGCAGAAGAAAGCCATTTGGCCATCTTTCCCATTACAATGTAGTGCACTACATGATTATGGACATGCAGTAAAGGAAACATAGATTATTATGTCTTTGAAATTGGCTACAGTTCCAGGAATGAAATACGACCCAAATCACACTGTTAAGGAATTTACTATTATGGTAAAAGTCAAACAATTCATCCATGAAGAGGATGCCTTTGATGATTCTTCCTACAAGAAGAAAAATTTTCACAAGTTCTACATATGTCATCACTACTGTTGAGCCTAAAAGATATTAATTCATTCCATGTGTACAAAAATAAGAGACTCATAATGATCTCATTGGTCCTACTGGAGATTGAACAAATGAGAGAGCCAACTCCTATTGTAAGCTTGGACAGAAGTTCCAAAGAAAATTCTAAAGAAGAAAAGGAAGAGATGTTGACTCATGAGTTAGAGCACTCAGAGTGACAATCTCGAAATGGAGGAGGAAACACAAATAAAGTGTTTGAGAAATACATAGCCAGAAGTACAGAGGAGACAACCGAGCAGGCCTTGACAAAGAAGTAGGCAGAGGTGGCTTCTACTTCAACTCAGACAATTAAAGCCCCAATCATTGACTTGGAACAAGAATGGGAGGAGTTTAATAAAACGCTCCATACAGACACAAATATTGAGCAAACATCTAAACTGCAAACTCGCAAGCAAACCCATCATAAATCGAATCTAGAAACAACAAGGGAAGGAGCTATAGGCACCCAGGATATTGAGATTATTCTTGCTGTTACTACTTCATAAACTGTCTTAAGAATTGAGGAAATACCTCCATTAGATATATTCTACAGTCCTACCCACATGGTTGTAGTGAAAATACAAAGGAAGAAAAGGAAACTGGACACCACTGCTGTTACGACTCTAGAAAATGAACCAATGGATATTGTGTGGAAGGACTCGCTTATCGACCCATCAAAGAATCTCACAAATTTGTCGCATTTCACAGGATCTTATGACAAAGCCACCATTGACAAGGTGATAGAAGTCCAAATGTTGTTGGATGAAAAGGAATAGAAATTTCTACTGCTAGAACAAAAATTAGCACACGAAAAATCTAATCAGCGAGTAGAATTATAGGCAGCCCAACTTCAAAGAGAATTAGAGTAGATGAGGATACAACACCAAACCAGCTTAGCATAAAAGATTTCAAAAATACAAGCCATGATGGATAAATTCAAATACATCCTCCAAATTGATGAATTCATCAAAGAAGCAGTCAGCCTCAATTCCCTACTAATGCAGCAAGAAGAAATATTATGCCAAAAAATTATGCAAATAAATCCTTATTGCGAAACCAATGATAAATTGATGAACCAAATAATTGATATGGGGCTTGAGTAGAGAGAAATCCACAAAAGGGTTTCTAAATTTATCACCTGGCAAGAATCAAAGGATGGAATAAAGGTTGACCTACCAAAGTTGGAAAATTCTCACAAAGATATTGTGTTTATGGATTGGTATTCTTGGTTGAAATAGGTAGAAAGGGTGAAAATTATAGTAGCAGGAGCAGAAATCAGCATAATAGAGGCCATAAATGAAAACCTTCATGGTTCCAACCTTGTTAAAGAATGTGTACCAATGTTTCTACTAAATGTCAAGCAACTAGAACAACAATGGAAGCAGATAGCGCATGAAAAGGAAGAGGCTATTTCTAGCTAACCAGTCTAAATTGGGAGACATACTAGCAGTTTCTAGTAAAACCACACATCCAACAGATGACTCTAAGGTGTTTAACAAACTCTACACAAAATATGGTGCTAGCATTGACAGATGCCATATTTTCTAGGCAATTAAAATCTACAATCAGCCAACCACCTTAATTCAAGCTAATGATTGATATTTGTGACCTCAGAGATCAAGTTCAAAGGAGCTAGTCATTAATTTATTTTACTTTTAGTTTTATTTTTCCCCATTCTCAGGAAGGTTGTTTTCAAAATCCTCAGTTATTTTTGTAATAATCTATTTTTAGGCACATATTTTAGTATTTAAACCCCTCTCATGCATTTAGAGAGGGGTCCAGAAATTTTATCAAAAACACTTTTGAAGAAATTACACTTATGTACTTTTGAGGAGGTTTTGATGAAATGAATGGAACATGATCTATTTTTCTTTAAATAGCTAGCATGCTCTACTGAAATGCACTTTTGTACTCTTAGAATGTGTTGGATTGAATGAAATTGGGTCAATATTGCTAAAGCACATGAGGAGGACTTATCATATATGGTACTTTTATCGTATGATTATGTTTTATTTGTGTACTAGGAAATACTTCTTCTTTAAAATTCTTTATGTATGAAAGTCAGAATTATAGTTTTCTATTATTACACTTCTGTATGATGTTAGCTCTGATTTTGTTTTGAATACATGAACGATTTTTATATGCGATATATTTCTCTCAATTATTTTGTCTAACTATTTATCAAAAACAATTATCGTTAAACGATTTCATTTCTTTTGTCATTTGAATGATATTTACTACCAATTGTTGTAAGACATC
>APFE031676560.1:0-12640 GCA_000404065.3 Pinus taeda | reverse complement strand
ATCCACTGCCTCTACCCAGAATTCCTGTCCTAACCCGGCACCACTGAGCATGCTTCTTGCCCTTTCCATCAACGTTTTGTTCATTCTTTTTGCGACTCCATTTTGTTGAGGTGTATATGGAGTAGTCTTCTTCCATGTTGTACCACACTTCTTACAGAATTCTTCAAATTCCTTGCTTCAGAATTCTCCACCATTATCTGTCCTCAACACCTTTATCTTCTTCTCTGTCTGGTTTTCCACCAGAGCCTTAAATTCTTTAATACCTATCAAAGACTTCAGATTTCATCTTAAGGAAATATATCCATGTATTCCTTGAGAAGTCATCTATAAATGATACATAATACACATAATTACCCAGTGATGGAACCTTCACAGGTCCAAACACATCACTATGCACAAGCTCTAATATTTGTTTCATCCTCTTACCACCAGAGGGGAAGCTCACCCGATTCTGCTTCCCATATACACAATTTTCACAGAAATCAAAATTCAGAGAGTTATTACTCATACCTTCTACCATACCTTTACCATGAAGTATTTGAAGGCCCTTCTCTCCAATATGTCCAAGCCTTTGATGCCAGAACATGGTCTTCTCTCGAGAGACCACTAGATTTTCTGCTCCATTTTTAGGAACCATAGAACTATTGCACCCGTCAACAACAGTGCTACCTTGCAACTTGTACAGAGTTCCAATCCGAACTCCCCGCATCAATACCAGAGCTCCTCGAACCATCTTGCAGGTATCCTTCTTGAACCTTGTCTTTACACTTGCATCATCCAACTTGCTTACAGAAATCATATTTCTGGCCAACGCAAGAATATGCAGAACACCCAGAAGGGTTCTAACCCTTCCACCTTGCAACTTCAACTTTACTTTTCCGCAGCCAATGATTCTAGCCTTCCTATCATCTCCTAAGAAGACCTCACCACCATCGTATTTCTCATACTCGTAGAACCACTCTCTATGGGGAGTGAAGTGAAAGGATGCACCTGAGTCAATCAACCATGCCTCATGATCTACATGTGTACTTGAAGAAGCCAAGTACACATCCCCACCTTCATCTGAGGTGGTTTTTGCCTCTGTAGAAGGAGCATCATCAGATCCCTTTCCTTTATCAGGAGCTTTAGATTTACACTCCCTTCTGAGTGCCCTTCCTTTCCGCATTTCCAGCACACCACCTTTGTAGGTTTTCCTGGAGATTTAGATCTCCCTCTAGATTTAGATCTCCCACTCGATGACTTATTTTTGTTTCTGTTCTGGGACCGTCCTCGTACAGACAAGGCATCACCATTTTGGTTGTCCATATTTTTCCGTCTCATCTCCTCCGTCAGCAAGGCTGAGACTATTTCATCAAACTGCAAAGCAGTTGCATTGCTACCTATTGCAATAACCATACTATCCCACGAGTCTGGTAGAGAACACAACAAACTGATGCACTTATCTTCATCTGAAATTTTAATATCAACAGATGATAACTGACTTACCACAGTATTAAACGCATTCAGATGCTGTGTCACCGAGTCTCCATCTTTCATCCTCAGGTTATACAGCTTTTTCCGCAGGAACAGTTTATTCACCAGAGACTTAGATTGGTACAAATCCCCTAACTTGTCCAACAAAGCCTTCACTGTAGCTTCCCCTGATACATTCAACAATACTGAATCTGAGACACACAATCGTATTGTGCTCTTTGCCTTCCGATCCAACTTCTTCCATTCTTCATCGGTCACTCACGTTGGTTTAGTACCCGGATCTACCGCGATCCACTGATCTTTATCCACCAACAGATCCTCCATCTTGAGTTTCCACAACTCAAAACTCTGACCATTGAACTTCTCAATCTCTATCTTTACGCTACTTGCCATCTTCTTTCACCACCAGAATCGATCTCGCAGATCTCCACTGAACAGGGTCTACCACAGGCCCAAGCGAAACCCCTCAGCAACAAAGGCGTCCCCTTGAAGCCAAAACAGCTCTGATACCAAATGTAGGTTTTAACCCCGTACAGAAATTACCTGCATACGAATTCTAAATCATAGGGAAAAAATAAAAATGAAGAGCATAACACATAAAACACATATACACAATATTTCCCACTGGATCTCAAAAACCGAGACTACCAGCTTGATTTTTCACTATGTTCCTTTCAATGTTACAATACATATTTATACATGCCGAAGCATCCAATACCATGGACCGAAAAACCATCACGTCCAATAGCATGGACCAAAAAACCATTGATCTAATACCATGTACCGAAAACCATCGCGTCCAAAAAAAACATGTGCGAAAATCATGCTCAAAACCATAGGTGGTCCGCCCAACCTAACATAGGGTCCAAAACCAAAATTTTCCGGGGCGCTGCCTCGGACCCCATAAAGTGGGGTTACGAGTACCCCTCAAACCCCCTGTTAACTATGTGGAAAGAATATAACACAACCCAACAAAAAAAACACAATGGGTGAAGTGGTAACCTCTAGATTAATGGTGGTATAACACTTTCTTCCATACTGTAGAAAAAATGACCCTATTTAAAAAAAATTATGGATATCATCCACCATCCATCACATAATATTTAATATAAAACTCTAAGTTTCAAGCAATGGAAGATCAAATTAGGTATCAACAACAAGTTCTCCAACACCTAAAGGATAACCTCACTCTTGTGGAAAATTGAGGGAAATAATAGGTAGATCAACATCACAGTGAAAGAAGATTTGATGTAGATGATTGGGTATTTTTATGGTTACAACCATACAAATAAATGTCCTTAAGAAATCTAAGAAGGATAATACATTATCACCCAAGTACTTGGTCCTTACAAGGTGTTGCAAAAGATTGGTACTATGATATACAAATTGAAGGTACCTGCATCTTCCCAAGTACACCTAGCTTTCAATGTTTCATGCTTAGAGAAGGTTACTGGTGGCAGGATCCCAGTTCAAATAGTGTTTCCAGAACTTGAGGAAGAAGGAAAAATAATATTTGATCCTAAATTACTCATGGAAATGAGAGCTCGATAGCTGCAAAATCAATTAATTTCAGAGTATCTCATTATGTTGAAGAACTTACCCGTTGAATATTCCACATAGGAGGATGAAAATTTTATACAGAAGCATCTAAAACTACTCAAGTGTTGAGGAATTTTTTTTTTTGAAGGAGAGGGGCATGTTAGGTCCCTATAATAATAGTGTATTCCCATTATTGTTATTGTTAGTGTATCCCCCTATTGTTAGTGTTGTGCTCATGTATCCTCCATGTTGTTATTGTTGTGCCCCATAAAATCCCACTATTGTTATTTTTGTATCCACACATTATTATTGTTATGTAGGCTCTGGTTATATTGTGACTCCTCAGAATGCCATATATGCCAATGAGGTCTTATCATTTTTAACATCCAAGAATTGTTCATTCATGTAATGTAAAGGAGGTTCCCCCCTCGAAAGGGATAATTTCGAACTTGTTGATTTATCTTTTCTTCTATTTTGAGAGTTGGTTTCATAAAAAACTTGGAATTTAGTTTCACAAAATAAACATATAATTGAAATTATCTATTAACGTTAAGAAACCAATCCTCAACAACCTCTTCCATTTCCCTGTCAAAGTTTAAGCGTTGGATTTTCCTAAATTCTCCATGTAGTTCTATTTTAGTTTTCTTCTTAGATTTTTCCTACAATTTTTAGGAGTTATATTCATCTACTCTTTTGGACCTTTCCTCCTTAATTTATACCACATTTTAAACTTTTTTCATTTGGAGATATCAACCCAATTTGCTTCTTTCCTCAATGTTTTCACTATCTTTGGGTTTTAATTTCTGTTAAGTTTTTGATGACACACTCCTCTGTGTTGGCCTTGATTAGTTGCTCATCCTTTCTCACAAGTTTATCAGTTCTTCTTGCAAAATTTTCATCATGTCTAATATCTCCCTCGTGGGTATTTTCACTTATTATCCTAACTATATATATACAATTCCTCTTCCCCTATATGGCTTGTTTCTTCAGGTTCATCATTCTATGCACTATGAAATGTTTCTTTCATTATTTCTTTCACCCTCTCTTTGTATACACAAATATTATTAGGTTAATAATATCATGATTAGCTCAAAGGTCACAATGTTAAAGTATTTTCCTTTGATACCATATTTCACATCCCTAACTTTAACAATAGAGTAACTATCAAAAGCTAAGTTTCAATTTACTTGCAAGAATTTATTATTATTATTATTATTATTAAGATTTCCTTTTGGATTAATCACATTGTTTATATTTGGTCGATCTTTCGAACCAAGTAATGTGGTTAATCCTTAGGGAAAAGGTCAAAAAAATCAATTTTCAAAAATGTTTAAATAGCAAAGAAGATTCATTTCCTAGAATTAGCCGTTATGAACTAGCTATATTTCACAGCGGCTAATTCTACGAAAGGATTCTTTTCTGATATTTAAAAATTTGTGAAGATTTATTTTTTTCACCTTTGTCCTAAGGATGAACCACACTAGTTGATTCAAAACATTGACCAAATATTAACAATGTGATTAATCCGAAAGATAATCTGTTAATCTTATTATCAATATACATCCCAAAAGTCTAAGATTTATTATTTTTATTATTATTATTATTATTTTTTTAATAATGATAATATACCTTCAAATCCTTCAATTCTCTTTTTTCTTTTTCCAACTTACAATCTCTTTACCATATACTTTACGGTTTTTTTATGACCTATGAATAGAAATAACCCATCACAGTTGTATTTTTTTATTCCTCTAGTTTATTTGATAATTATTTCTCTAAACATTTTCTTGCACTATATTATAGTGATATACACTTGGTTTTATTTTATTCTTAAATGCCGTGGTTATATATATATATAATATAATATATATCTTTATTATATATAGTATATATATAATATATTATATTATATATATATATATATATATTTATATTATTTATATTTATATATATATCTATATATATATATATTATATATAATATATTATATATTACAAGTCCATTGTATAAATGTTCCACAATAGTTTAATTCATAACCTAAGTGAAATTCGCCTATTATATTAACTACCATATGCATATATTATTTATCTTGGTCCTCAACATGACATATAAAAATATATAAGACTATTTTCAAAGTATTCCAATTTTATATTGTATAACTATACATTGAACACGTGTATACTGAGTGTTTAATATTTTTTTCCTTATCCTTCATGTGGTAACAAACTTTATGGGACTCATGGAAATACTTTAGTCTGGTTGTCTGAAAACTCAATAGTATTCACATGATGGTGCATATAAGGGGTTGGTTCCTACCTCCTCTAGGGAAATCGCCCACGTTTTCAACTCCAACACTCTAGATTGCATCTTGGTAAGGGACCCTATAGATTGCAAGATAAAGGGTTACAATAACTACCCTAACAAATTTTACCAGAGCTCTTCTCTCTAGCTTCGAACTCCATTATAACATTCATCTCGAATAATTGATATTCCTAGTCAAATTAATGATTTTTCAAGAGTTTGTGTAGTTGATTATATGGATGGTATATGCCATCTTCATTTGTAGGTGGGACTACAATAAATGAATTTTCTTATCCTTTTATTTATTAGGTTGAGTTTATTTTTCCTTTGTTTTTGACATGTGTTTTTGAAAACTTCATTTAACCTTTCCATTTACTCATTTGAAAAGGGTATAAACCCTTTTCCAGTGTTGTCTCTCACTACTTTTTCAATCACTAGTTGCTTCAAAAGCCAAATTGCAGTGATGTTTGGGGCCAAATATTTAGCCACGGAAACTACCAGAGCGAGATCAAACCCTTTACATTTCTTATTTATCGGAAATATATTTCAAATGGTATATAGAAGTCTAAAAATGGACTTCCTGATCAAAAGTTAGAACCTACTGAACAATTCCTCTCGAAAGCCCAACAAACAAGAAAAAATGGCCAAGTCTTGAAGAAATCGCAGTCGAGCCTCCGGACAGTTTATCACAATCATATATTGTCCATCAACAGGGTCAACGTCTCACTCTTAAGGCTTATAAGAAGATGGAAAGGCTAATTGTGATTTATTATTTTTCACTATTTTGCTAGGGGAGTGACGATGGAGGCTAACATAGGAAAGGCATGAGAAAACAAGGTCCGGTGGGCCATTTTCTCTCTCCTCTAGGAGACCATGTGGTGACCTCTGATTGGTTTGCTGAACTAACATGGAAGTTGATGTTAGTAATGACATGTATGGTATGGAAAATGACATGGAAAGTGGACACGTGGCGCTCATTTTTGGATTTTTCAGGGGTCCTATAGGGCTTTTTCCAAGTGCCACATGGCACCACCCATAGGGTGACATGTGGTAGTGATGATGTCAACAATGATGTTAGCAAGTTATCCGCAATCAATGATCCAAAGTTTCATGTGATAAAGAGCTAAGGCCATAGAGAGGCGGTGATTGTGATATGTGGGATTTCTCCTAGATGCGATAAGAGTTTACAATTCGATTTATAAGGGCCCCACGTCCAGACTACTAGCCTTCGCTTGAGAACAAGGCCGTAGTGCACCATCGATTAGAATATGTGGGACTTTCCCCAGACGTGATAAAATATTAAAATACGGGTTTATAAAAACCGCTTTTCCGGACTATGGGCCTGCTCCAATGAAAAAGGGAAAAGCAGGTTAAAACATCGATATGCAGGAAAAAGGAAATATGAAGGAAAAGATTGCCGAGACACATGGGCAATGACCTTAGTGACTAAGGGCTCAACACTCAGTCTCTAACCCTAGTCATATGAGGAAAGACACAAAAAAGGGTATAGTAAAAGGGGCCCAGGGGAAAATCAAAATCAACCTATTTCACCTTTTCTAGAGGAAAAATTCCGTGACTGTGCGGATTACACTGTAAAACAAAGAACAATGTTGAACCACATACCAGGGGATTAGATACATCATACATAGGTTTAAATGCGCGATGGGTTGGCAGCTAGGTGGTATAATGAAGGTATGGGGCACACTCAGGGAAGGACTCGGCCTATAACATGCCTCCACAAATCAGTTCCATAAGAATTCAAAGTGGAAGAGATAGTCAACTAGCCGAGCACCATGGGCACACTCCATGGCATAGACGGGGCATGTTTTGAGGCTCTCACAGGGAAAACGGATGAATCTTCCTCGATTCTTCCTCCCATCCATCTTAACTTTCTATATTTACTTGTTTTCAAGAAGGGATTCAATCCCTATTGTAACAGGCATGTAGCAAAGCCTTACAAAGGGGACAACTATTCTAGTATGGCAGTTGGACCCCTAAATCTTAGATTCTTTTGTAAAATGTAACTCCATATGCCCCCTCTTCTTATAAATAGGGGTATGCAACATAATACATGGGATTTTTTCTAAAATTTCTCACTTGTGAGGGCTCGACTCTATGATACTATTTTTAGCTCATAAATATGTAAGTGCACGACTTGTATTTCAGACCGTGTTACTTCACACAGGCAGATCTTTCAGGCTTAGGAAAGAAATTGTGGAGATTCACCCTTCTAAGTATTACAATATGTCATCCTCTTAATAACTCCATTTTGTTTATATTCTTCTCTGAATTCATGTGATTACTGCTATTAGAAATATCTTTAGACCTCCTCACAGACTCACTGGTATTAATATGATATGCATGTTCCTATAGTTCCTCAAAGATCCATTTGTATGGAGATTGTTAATGCTAGTGCATGTCTAAATTATTGAAATCATATCTTTAACAAATACTCTCCATGAATCACAACACCCAACCTCTCTTCTTCCCATTATATATGCTTCTAACTCAGATAAGTATTGCAATTATTAGAGCTACAAGATCTATGCATTATGCATAGTGTTCTTGATGCTATAAAATCTCTACAATCAGTTACTATTCCTCCTCATCCTTTGTCATTTACCCAACAAAGCCTATTAAGTTGTATTCCCCTTTGAAGCAATAGACCTTTGCTATTCGATGTCATACTTCTAGGAATTGTGTGTGTGAGGGAATACCTGAATTACATAATTCATACTCTTGGAGGAATAAATCAAACCCCCTCATACCTTTTTCATTACAATTGGAGTGTTGCAACTCCCCACATATAAGCTAACGAGAACTCCTCTATTTAAGATGTCCTAGGAATTGGTCTACAATCAACCCATAGGATATCTCTAGGGAGCTTTCCTTTCCCCATACTGCACTTGTGCTGTTGGTGCAAGATCTAGCGATAACATATTTCTAGCACCGTCGCCGGGGAACATATTAGAAACGTTTTCCCTCCATGCGATAAAACATTTCATTTCCTTTGTTAGGTGAGCATAGGAAGTGTGGGTTGAAGATCTCTCACGTTGGTAACTCCGCTATCAATTCTATGGTAAACATATTGGCGACTCCATTGTCTATATCTCTATTTGATCATCATGTCTTTCAAGAAGCCCCGTACTCACTCTGATGCTAAAACAACTTAAAACTCTCCCTACCTTTGAAGCTAAAATCAATCATATAGCGAAGTTTTTGAGAAGGCCATTCCCACATTTCTGGCCAACAAATTCACCCCACTGCATATATCTTCTATTTTTGTTTCTCCCCATCATGTCCCTTCATTTCATGAGTGGGATAGCTATTTGCCTGGATTCAGTGGGAACACAGAGACAAGTCTTGAACAACATCTAAAAGAGTTTCACGAATGCATCGAGAAACAAGTTTTTTTTTTTTGAATATGTACAAATGAATTTGTTCATGTATTCTTTAGAAGAAGGTGCTAGAGTTTGGTACAAAACACTACCTCGTGGCATCATATCTTCCTTGAAATATTTTCATACATCATTCCATCAATATTACAAAATATTTCACCCCCTGAATGCTTTATTTGAAGATTGTTGCACACCTCTCAATGATGAAGACATTCCGGAGGATGAAGACCTTACTGAATATGTTTACAGAGATCCACTCCAAGAAAACATCTACTTGTATTAGGAAGCATCACCCAATGAGATAGAAAGTGAAGAAGGAGATATCACTATTATTCCAACAAACCCGCAGTGGTTTGATTCAACCGATCTAGATGTTTCTCCTTCTTGTGATAAATATAACTCTGCTGGAGATTCAAGTGGTGCAAAGCCACCACACTTCTGGTTAGGGGAAGCTATGCAAGAAGAGGAAGCCCATCAGGAAGCCAACAAATAGCCTCTAGTTTGCAATGCTTATTTTTTCCCTAGAGAGCAAGACCAAGACCCTCCAAAGCATGATTCATAGTACCCAAAGGAGGAGGAAATGGTCATGGAGGTTTAGAAGGATTTTTTTTCTAGCAAGTGGAGAAAAATATCCTAGCAATAGGCTTTTCTTGAGAAGTATGAAGTTGAGGAACTAAACAATGATTGTAGCGGCCCTGGACAACAGGATGTCGACTAGCAGACTACTCATGAAAAGGAGGCAGCTGCAAATTTTCCTTGTTTATTCCATGAACCTGTGGCTGAGTACGTGAGCATGTTCTTAAGTTAGCACTAGAGGTCATTTCATGAGCATGTATCACGTTCCATGTTCAATTATGTTTCTTCTTGCAAGCTCACTTTTTTTTCTAGTAGCATGGAGGCACTAGGTCTAATACCCAAATGTTGGCCTAGATCCATTGGAGGGTTGAACTCAACTAGGTAAATTGGGCCCTGTGCATAAGTAGGAAGGTATATAAATAAGATCACTAGATAATCATTTACTTACTAGTTGTTAGAATTTTTACTTCTGCATTTTAGATTGAGAAAGAAAAGTCCCATGGATATCTTGTTGATTGCAAGGAGGAATTTATCACTGAACCGATGCCCAATGGTGAAGGATACTTGTCCGAGGGTTCTCAACACGTTTCCATAAAGGCACTATCCTCAGTTGGAGCCAATTTTGCCACTCACTACTTTTTCAGTGACCAACTGCTTCAAAATCTAAATAACAGTGATGTTTGGGCCAAATTCTGAGCCATAGAAGCTACCAGAGCCAGATGAAACCCTTTCCATTGTGTAGTGCTTGGAAATTTTTTTCCAATGGTATATAGAAGTCTAAAAATGGAATTCTAAAGAAAACGTTAGAGCCTATTTAACAATGCCTCTGGAAAGCCCAACAAATGAGAAAAAATTTCTAAGTGTTGAAGCAAAATCACAATTGGGGCTCAGGACAGTTCATCGCAATCGTATTTGTCATCTTCAAGGTCAAGGTCTCACTCTTAAGGCTTATCGTTAAATTCAAAGGTCGATTTTGATTTGAAAATTCTCACTGTTTCACTGGGGGAGGGTTGATGAAGGCTGACACTGTAGAGGCATTACAAAATAGGGTCGGGTGAGCCATTTTCTCTCTCCTCTGGGAGACTACGTGGTGGCCTGTGATTGTTCTGCTAATATGACATGGCACCTATCGTTAGTAATGATGTGGCACATAACGAACACGACGTGGCAGGCGAACACATGGTGCTCATTTTTGGCATTTTTAGGGGTCCGATGGGGCTGCTTTTGGGTGCCACGTGGCACCACCCAAAGGGTGAAATGTGCCACTAATGACATCAACAATGAAGTTAGAAGGCTATCAACAATTAGTGATTGCAAGTGTTAAGGGGTAAAGAGTTAAGGCAATAGAGAGGTGTCGATTTCAATATGCAATATTTCTCTCAGACACAATAAGACTTTAGAATTTGATTTATAAGGGCCCCGTGTCCAGACTATCAACCTTCGCTCAAGAGCAAGGCCATAGTGCCCCGCCAATTTTGATTTGCAGGATCTCCCCCCAGACATAGTAAAAGATTAAAATCCAAGTTTATAAGGACCCCACATCCCAACTATGGGCCCGCTCCGATGGAAGAGGGGAAAACAGGTTAAAGCGTCGATATGTGGGAAAAAGGCAATACAAAGGAAAAGGTCACTGAGACACACGGCCGATGGCCTTACCACCTACGGGCTCAGCACTCGGTCTCAACCCCTACTTACATGAGGAAACCCACAAAAAGTGGTATAGTAAAAGTGGCCAAGGGGAAAATCAAAATCATTCTGTTTCACTTGTTTTAGAGGAAAAAGCCCGCGAATGTGCAATTACCCTGTTAAACAAAGAACACTACTCAACCATCGTGGTAGGGCATTGGATACATCGTACAAATATTTAAAGGTGATATGGGTTGGTAGCTGGGTATTTTAATGAAGGTATGGGGTACACTCAGGGAAGGACTTGGCCTGTGGCATGCCTCCAAAAGTTAGTGCCATAATCATTCAAAGTGGAAGAGGCAGACGACTGGTCGAGTAGCATGGGCACACTTCTTGACATAGACAGGGCCTATTTTGAGGCTTTCACATGAACAAAAAAGGAATCTTCCTACATTCTTCCTTCCATCCCTCTTAATTTTTTGTATTTCTCTATTTTCAAGAAGGGATTCAATCCCCATTGAAACAGGCATTTAGTAGAGATTTATAGTGGGGGACAGCTACTCTAGTATGGCAATTGGAGCCCGAGCTCTTAGATATTTTTGTAAACTGTAACTCCATAGGCCCCTTATTCTTATAAATAGGGGGATGAAATTAAATACAAAGGTTTTTCTAGAATTTCTCACCCACGTGGGCTAGACTCTATGATACCATTTTTGGCTCATAAATATGTAAGTGCATGACATGTATTTTAGACCGTGTTACTTCACACAGGAAAATATTTCAGACATAGAAAATAAATGGTGGTGATTCCCCCTTCTAAGTATTACAATATGTTATCCTCCTGTTAACTCCATTATGTTAACATTATTCTCTACATTCATGTGGTTATTGTTGTTATAAATATTTCAACACCTCCTCATAGATTCAGTGGTATCAATATGTTATGCATGCGCCTGTAGCTCTTCATAAACCTATTCGTATGAAATTTTTTAATGCTATTTCCTGTCTGGATTATTGAAATCATATCTTTAACAACTGCTCTTCATGAATCGCCAAACTCTCTTCTTCCCATTATATCTACTTCTGACTCAAATAAGTATTCGAATTCTTAGAGCTATAATCTCTATGTTTTATGCGTATGCTTCTTGATGTTGTAAGCTCCCTATGATGAGTTACTCTTCTTCCTCATCCTCTATCATTTACCCAACAAACCCTATTAATGTGTAATCCAATTTGAAGTAATCGGCCTCCATTCTTCTATGTGATACTTCTAGGAACTGTGTGTGTGAGGGAATACCTAGAGTAAATAACTCATAAATTTGGAGGAATGAACAAAACCCCCTCATACCTTTTTCATGACAATTGGAGTGCTGCAACCCATCACTTATAACATTACAAGTACTCCTTTATTATTTAAGATGTCTTAGGCACTATTCTTCAATCAACCCATAGGCTGTCTCGACGGAGCTTTCTTTGCCTCCTACTGCACTTGTGCTTTTGGAGCAAGATTTAGTGACAACAACTAGAATGAGGGTTTTATCTTTTTCTTCCTTGTTATCACGTGGAATGTCCTATTTGAATTTCCAAAATTTACCTGACCAATTGTAAAAGAAAATAAATGAAATTTATAGATAGAAATGACTAGGTAAGCCTTGGGATTGGTGGCTCTATGAATTATATTTCATTGTGAGTCTTGATGTTCTAAATTTTCCCCTTCTTTTTAGGTT
>APFE031676548.1:96497-133747 GCA_000404065.3 Pinus taeda | reverse complement strand
GAAAAGAAAATGTAGTTGCTGATTTTCTTTCTCGGTTAAAAACTAATGAAAATATTCCAGTAGATGATTCTTTTCCCGATGAGTATTTATTTGCAATATCTGCTCACTCACCTTGGTATGCAGACATTGCTAACTACTTAGTTGCAGGAAAATTACCATCACACCTATCGCATAGAGAAAAAAGGAAAATTATTCAGCAAAGCGCTAGGTACAGCTAGATAAGCGGTTGTCTGTTTCACACAGGACTCGATCAGGAGATCCAGAGATGCATTGGTGAAGATAAAATTTATGATGTACTGAAAGCTTGCCACGATGGCCCTTGTGGAGGAGATTTCGCAGACAAAAGAACAGCACACAAGGTTCTCAGGATGGGATATTATTGGCCCTCAATCTTCAAAGATGCAAAGAAATATGTCAGGGCCCTCATAGCTGTCAAAGAATGGGCCAACCTAATCATAGGGATGAAATTCCACTCAATCCCCAGGTAATTCTTGAACCATTTGAAAGATGGGCACTAGATTTTATAGGTCCCATTAATCCTCCATCCAATCAAAGAGTTTACATACTAGTATGCACGGATTACATGACTAAGTGGGTGGAGGCTAAGGCACTTATAAAAGCTAATGAAGAATCAGTATTAACATTTTTATTTGAAGAAATCTTCGTTAGGTTTGGACTGCCTAGGGAACTAGTCACTGATGGAGAACCTCCTTTTAATTCTCATGGCTTCAAAGACACATTGCAGCAATACCATATTAAGCATAAAATGACCACACCTTATCACCCCCAGTCAAATGGGCAGGTGGAAAGCACCAACAAAGTCATAGAAGCTATTCTGACAAAAACAATAAAGGAAAACAGGAGGGACTGGTTTCAAAAGTTGCCTAAAGCACTATGGACTTATAGAACCACTTGGAGGAACACCACGGGCTTTTCACCCTATGAGTTAGTTTTTGGTAAAAACGTTGTTTTCCCTTTGGAGTTTGAAATCAAAACTTTAAGGACTACTTTAGCTGTTAACCTTGATTTGACTGATGCACAGACAGCCAGGTTGCAGCAGCTTCAGGAGCTAGACGAGAAAAGATTGGATGCCATCCACCAAACAACCATGATTCAGCAACAAAGAACCAGATGGCATGACAAAAATATTAAGCAGAAGCAGTTCCAGAAAGGTAACTGGGCTTTACTGTATGACTCCCATTTCAAGAATTTCCAAAGTAAATTAAGAACAAGGTGGCTAGGACCTTATGAAATAGATGTTGTTTTTCCAAACGGAACAGTCAGACTCTTAACGATTGATGATAATAGAACACCGTTATTAGTGAATGGGTACCGACTCCGTCCGTATCAACAACCTGTTTCTAAAGAGGATTTCAAAGCTACCTGCATGGCAGAATTACATTATGTTTTTTTGGGGGAACCTGCTACCCCTCAAGGCACTTAAATTTATGTTCATTTATTTATTTTTAGATTATATTTCTTAACTAATAATCCCTGCCAAGGGTTGCCATGTTACAATTAGTTGTTTTGCATATCTTACTTTCAGAGGATGGCTAAGAATAAAAATTCTAAAAGAATCACTTTGCAGCTTGGGAACATTCTTCAGACCATAAGTCAAGTTTTACATCATTTCCTGTTGCTGCAACACCATTTCCCTGTTGCTGCAACACCATTTCTTGTTGTTGCAACACCATTTCCTGCTGCTGCAACACCATTTCTTGTTAATGCAATATCATTTCCCTGTTGCTACAACACCACTTTCCGTCAATTCCCCGTTGTTGCAACACCACTTTCCGTCAATATGACATCATTTCCCCATTTCTGCAACACCACTTTCCGTCAATATGACATCATTTCCCCGTTGCTGCAACACCACTTCCTATCAATTCCCCGTTGCTACAACACCACTTTCCTTCAATATGACACCATTTCCCCGTTGCCGCAACACCACTTCCCGCGGTTGCCGCACGAGCTTATGTTCCGGCAAACATCACTTTTCAATACGGCAATACCAATTCCAACACTTAATGAATTATCATCCTGATGGAACATACTCTGCTTCATTAAAGGGACCAGCCAAGCACTCTAATAATTACATGTCGTCACTACTACTTCCTGTCAGATCGCTTGTATTTTCACGATTAAAAACCCGTTCAAATTATGATCAAGCCAGTAAAAGACAAGATAAGACTTTTTGCGTGCGACTAAAGGTAAAAGTAAAGGTACGCATGTTTAAGTGTGAATATTAAATTATAGTTAATGCGGAGATGTGATATGACTGCCGAAATCATTATACTTCCAATCAAATCATTCAGCCATAGATTTGGGGGGGATTACCAAAATATCGCAATTATTCCATAACACGTTAATCGTCGCCACCCTTACTCCTCGCGGTAATATCTAAAACTCACCTCGTCGTGGCATATCCTCATTTGTAACGGTTTGCTTTGTTTCAAACTCGGTAACTAGGCTCTATATTGTGTATTTTCGCCAGATCAGCAGCTATGGGGGGAAATCTAATCACATATGAACCTCGCACAACAGCGCTACTGGAACTCTACCTCGAGGTTTACCAAATTTTCCTGCAAGCAGGGTGGGTAGACTACTTTAGAAGACTCTCGGATTTCAACACACAGCAGGTGTTGGAGTTCGCATGCAACTTAAGAGAAGGATTTTCTACAGTCCAAGGAGTACATATTCCGGTAACAGAGGAAGACGTAGCCCAAGTCTCCGGGTTACCGACCAACGTTATACGCTGGTTTAGCAGGAAACATGTGATTTTGAATGCGCAGCAAGGCTTCTTCCTACTAGGTGAGCACGTAGAAGCCAAAGGCAGAGGGGTCGCACTTCAGTCACTACCTCCACCATGGCCAAAGGTCGCGGAGTTTGTCAAGCAGTATTTAACTTGTGAAGGTCGTTACCAGGTAATTTACCAACACGACTTCGTTTTGTTAAATCATTTGAGGCATCGTCAGTTGATAAATATGCCCTATTATCTATTGGGTTCTCTGAAAAATATGTCACATTATGCTGAAAAAGTGAAGCATCCGGCCCTTTCCCTCAAACACCACTGGTTAGCCCAACTCTTAATAAATAGAGGCTTTGCTCTAAATCATCCACCCCTCGTCATTAATCCTCCCCAGAAAATAGAAGAAGATCCTCAGTAGGAGGAGGAAGTTCCCCAACAACCAGAGCAAATACCCCAGGAAGTTCCCCAACAACCATAGCAAATACCACAAGAAGTTCCCCAACAACCAGAGCAAATACCCCGGGAAGTTCCCCAACAACCAGAGCAAATACCTTAGAAAATTCCCCAGCAATTAGTAGTAGAAACACCCCTGTAGAGGACCCCATCTCCCAATGAAGATCAACCATCTACCCCCATGCTTCATATTTCCACTGATGACTCTGATGATAACACCCCCATCATTTTTCTTGAAAGGAAAAAGCAGCAGAAAACTGAAACTCCACCAAAAAGGAGAAGAACCAGGGCTTCGATCAAAGCAGCTGTTATTCCTGATAGTCCCCCCAGTCTGAAGGAAAGTGACTGAAAAAGAAAAATTATTGATTTTCCTGCCTCCTTAAAGAGGCAGCGAAAACGGTCGACTGCAGCAGTTAAACTCACCAGCCCTGTGATCCCTAGTTCTCCACCCATTACCCTAACACCCCGCATTCCAATCATTCTAGAGCAGTCCCTTTCCTCACCCTCTGGGGCTAAGATGCAGAGCGTTGACAGTTTTGTGACATCATTTTCTGAGGCAGCTAATACACAAGAACCAGCTGCCGAAAAATCTAAAATAGACAACCAAGGTGATATTGGGCAAGTGGATGTTACACAAGAACCAGCCACTGACCCAACAGGTGACACACAAGAACCACATGTTGGGGATGCAAATGACCAAACGGATGCGGAACAACAATCCCTTCCTCCGTTAGAGCCTGCAGATACACAAGCCCCACCTACCATAGCCTCCCTGCAGGAAGAAATTGAGTTTTTAAAATCTCAAATTAAGGATTATCAGCAGGACATAATAATGGTTAAGGAAGCCTATCAGAATGAATATAATCTCCAATTCTTAGCACGGGTAGCGTCTGTAACAGAAAAGAGTCAATACAATGAGTATATGTGCAGTGAGTGTGGTGAACTGTACACTCAATCAGGATATAAGGTAGTCCAGGTTCCAATAACTGAAGCTAACCCACAACCCTCTGCTACTGGAATCAAAACAGAGCAACCTGCTACTGTGGTCAAAACAAAACAACCTGCTGTCACACAAGAACTAGCAGGAAGGGTAGCAGAAGAAATACAACAACCTGTTGTCACACAAGAAGCAGCAGGTTTTCTAAGAATTGTAAAAGAAGAAACAGAGCAGCCTGCTGTCACACAAGAACCAACAGGTTTTTCAAGAGTTGTGGAGGAAGACATAGAACCACTGTAGGCCACCCAAACTACTACAGAACAGAGATCCTTTTCTGATGCTTATGCACATACTGAACTCCCCTGTGTCAGTAATGTGTATGCACAGACTGAACTCCCCTGTGTCAGTGATGCTCACACGGAGACCTCTAGTTTTCAACAACTAAAGGACACATGGAGAACAGAATACGAGCTTTCACAAGGGAAGGCATTCCAACAGCAAAAGTCAACCTAGTTCAGCTATGCATACAGAAATTGGGATGCACTGGAACAGTCTAGAGCTCAACATAAAGAAAATAAGGAGGTAAAAGCTAGGCTATCTCGTGCCTTCGATTTGGTTCAGAGGGTACTGGCTACAAGAAAACCCTCTTTCAACTATGCAGTATTCTTGAGAGAACGGTTGGCGTTCTTGAAAATAAAAGCAATTAGAGATGGAAGACCATACCAAGTTGATACACCTGATCAATTTATTGAAACATTCAAATAAGCACCACATAATGATCAAAACTTGCTCTGTGAAATCTATCTTCACAATGAGGCCATGCTTGAAGATAGAGCGATGAATATACTCCCTATTGTTGGTGATATCCAAATAAGAGCCTTCATCTCTTTTCTAGCTAATCAATTAACTTGGAAAAATGCCTATATGTCAGCAGAGCATAATGAGCACAACTGCCTCCTTTGGATTCGAAATGAACCACAGAATCCAGCTACCTTCATTGCACAGCATTGGAATTATGTAAGTAATCCAGAATTGGCTGATCATATAAAGAAGCTATAGGCAGTGGTCTTGCAGGACTGTCAGTATTATGTAAAAACAAAAGGGGCGTTGGCCGTCGAAGCAAACAAGTTATTTTGGGAACATTGTCCCAGAGAGAGACAGGAATATCACCCTTACAATCCCCTCAATCTTCAGGTAGCAATTTCACGCATACCTTATAATGTCAAATGTATGGAAAACTGTGCTGAGAGGTGGATTGGCTACCATTTTCATTTCCCTCTCTTGTGGTTACCTGGTCAGCAATATAAGGCTCATTATAAACTAACCAAAAAGGAGGAGGTAGCAGTATGGCAGAAATTACAGAATGTCCAGGGATTCAGAAGCAGGTCTGATAAAACCTTCTCTAGCTACTGCATCAGCAACTTACACTGTTCATCCCAGTACTCCGACTCAGATTCAGAGTAAACGTTGCATGAGGACATGCAACCCTTTCAGTTGGGGGGATGTTAGGACTCCATATTGTCTACTTTTGACCTCATATTTTTTTATGATATTACCCTTTTTAGCCCATAAATAGAATCCCTTGATATCATTTTTGACCTCATCATTCCAAGGTATGAAGTAACTCTCCTCATTTGCTATATGTATAATTATTCAACACATATTCATGTTATCTTTACAATTAATCTTTGGAAATTGGCTAAGTCGCTGACAATTGATTGGAACTGTTCAAAGTCCACAGAATCGTAATTCACAGTTGTTGCAACACCAGAAACAGCAACTGTGCAGTTGCTGCAACACTAGAAACAACAACTGACTAAAGCAGGAAAAGTCTTAATTTGCAAAGGATGAAACAGTAACCGTCTGAAGCTGGCAGAACTATACATGGCCGATGATGATATAGCACGATCAACCAAATTTAGTCACAGATGCGGGAACACCAGGAACAACATGAAGAGCTTTAAGGAACAGCTGAGATTTACTAAATCAACAAAAACAGCAGAATAGCCAAGGATAGCACAAGGACCCCGACAAGATAGACAAAGACTACCAGTTTTGCAACAGCGGAAGGATCCAATTAAACAAAGGACGACAAAGATATACATTGTTGTAACAGTATGCTGTAACAGGAATTAATTTCCTATTTTTGTACAGAAGAGTCAAACTGAATGAATAATGACAATCTATTGTAATAGATGTCTCCTCTATAAAGAGGAGACATCTACAGTTGAAAACTAGCAAGTTATAATAGGAATATTGTAGTGCAGAGGGTCGAACCTCTGTTGTAATTAAACTTTTTGGCAGATGAATAAAGCATTGTTCTGAGCATTTTAACTTAGTATCTGTGTTCAGGGGAATCTTGTGAGAGGGACAGGGCCCACCTTCTTCACAAGATTCACCCATTCCTTTCCTGTTAAGTGTGTGTGTGATTTCTGTACATCTTTAGCCTTGCTTATGATATTTCCTTTTTGCTGATACATTGTTCCCTTGATCGATTGGCACTGTGAGAAGTGTGTCACCGGTGATTAGGATTTTCAGTGTGTATTGGCGATTGGTCACAGAGGCAAGTGTTGAACATCCTTATTCTGAGGACAAGGTCCTGGTCCTCTGTTACAAACGGCCATCATTTTTTCTACAGATTTGTACCCTTAATCAATTTCATTTCATTTCTGCAATAGTTTACGACTGCTGTAACACAGAGTAAGAGTTTGATAGGAAATAGATTTGTTTGTACTACAACTTTTAATGCTTTTAGAATTAAGTGCATATAGTACGAGGTCACCTTTGAAATAAAAGGACTTTCCCGGGTTGACAATTTAATGTGGTACTCGACGGTTTAATCAATAAACAATTCGAGTAGCCAACAAGGAATTGATATCATCCAATTGGGAACGGAGTCATGAAAGATATATTTATTCAGACCAACTCAAATACACCAACATACCAATAATGGAAGATTGTGTAAGTTGGATGGGTTAGCATGATTCCAATAGTCTTCACATGCATATTTGAGCGATGCTCCCTCCCATCTCAAAAGGATATTCAATGATTAGTATACATTTTTCCATAGATATTTTGTTGTGAGGCAATGTAGAAATATATGATCAATGGATTCCATGTCATTCTTACAAAGTTTGCACCAAATGAGACCCTAAAAGGAGTTCCTATGCAAATTGCCTCCTGTGGGGGCCTCGTTACGAAGTAAACACCACATAAGAAGCTTTGTCTTTGATGAAGCTTTTAATTTCCAGAGAAAACGCCACCACCAAACATAATTTTGGGGCTCATGATCGTATATGTAAGGATAACCATCCTTGGGGGAGTAGCTACCTGATTTGGATATGACCCAAGCAAGATCATCATCCCGATCCTAAATTCTAATATGGGATTCAGAGAAAGCATTGGTGAAGTCAACCCACTCTTAATGCCATGGATTCGGGATCCGGAGGTCATGAGCATATTTCCAGGCTTGTGCAAAGATATTCATCCTATCAAGATCCGCAACTTGATTTAGGGTCTTTATATCGGATGAATCTAGAAATTGGATAAGTTCTTGTGAGAGTAGGAGTGCATTCCCACTCCCATACCAAGCATTCAAACTTATGCACACCTTCTCTCCCAATCCCTCCTTCTAGGTGAGTCCTATTCGAATATATGAAATAGAGTTCAAAATAGATCTCCAAATGGTTGATATATTCTTTCTATTCCATTTGGGGCACTGGATCCAATAAAAAATGTTATGTGGCCCGGTGTATTTGCTAATGACGACCTCGTTCCATAGACTGGTTGAGGTAAGGATTTGCTAACCCAATTTTGTTGCCAAGGCTTTGGAAAATCATTCAAGGTTCTTCATCCCCCATCCACCCCACTTCTTGGGTAATGCTATATGTTCCAACGTAACCCATGCTAAATTTATGCATTCCCTACTTCCACGCTAGAGAAACTTGCAACATAATTGTTGAATTATAGATAATATACATTTAGGGATCCATTCCATTGACATCCAATATACCAGGGTAGCTTCCAATATTGATTTAATAAGAACGAGTCACCCAACACGAGAAAGCCATCAATGATGCCATATGTTGATTCTTCTTTCTATCTTGGCCACCAGCTATGACCAGTCAGCAATTTTATATGTGTTGGGTTTAAGGAGAAACCCCAGATACTTGAGACCTTCAACAAAAGCCAAATTTATCTAAGGAAATATATGAATGGAATAATCTATTTCATATTAGGAACATCCTAATGTCATCATGGAGGACTTCTCTTAATTGCTAACTATTCTTGTGGCCTTGAAAAAGAAATTAAGAATGACATTAAAAGAGGTGGATTCACTGAGTGACCCATTCATAAATATGAGTACATCATCCACAAATAGAAAATGAGATAAAATGACATTATCTACAATTTTGATTCCTTTTATTCTCTCATTATTCTTCCCCTCATTGATTAATTTGCTCAACCCTTCCATGACCATGAGAAATAAAAGGGGAGATGATGGACATACCTATCGTTAACCGTGCTAAACATGAAAGAAATTAGAGGTGGAATCATTAATGAGAATACTATAGGAAACATTTGAAAGGCAACGCATAATCCACATGATGAAATCATGTGGAAATCTCATATTGGTTAGCAGCATCCTGAGGTACAACCAGATGGTTCTGTCGAAAGCCTTGGAGAGATCAATTTTAAATATCATGTCCTTCAGTTTGTGGATTTTGAGAGAATGAATACTTTCCTATGAAATCCCAATGGCTTCATAGATTTGACAGTTATTAAGAAAGAAAAAAAATTCTTGTGAGATATTCTGGGATAAGATAGGTTTTATGCGATTCGCAATGATTTTGGCAATGATCTTGTAAATGTAGTTACAAAGATAAATGGGTCGAAAGTCATTAAAAGTACAAGGGTTATCAAATTTGGGAATCAAGGTGATGAAGGTAGCATTGAAAGCATCGTAAATCCTACCACTCTTTTGGCATTCCTCGATAACCTTAAGGAGATCATGCCCAAGCAATTAAAAGAATGTCAGGTAAAACTCCATAGGCCAGCCATTTGGGCCTAGGATCTTGTCATTTTAAAACCATTTAAGGATAACTTCAAGTTCCCCCATAGTCACAGGTACATTTAGATCTTCTGCTTCCTCCTCATCCACAAATATAGGGAATAAGCATGAAATTTTGATGATTTTAGCAAGTGATGCCTCATGCGGAGCTTTGAATAAATATTCAAAGTGTGATATACCCAGGTTGGAAAGGCCATTGAATGTTTACACTCGTGACCCCTCATCATCTTCCAATGACCAAATAGTATCGCTATCTTTCCACCCCTTGGAAAATTTCTAAAAGAAATCATATTCTCATACCCCGCTTCGAGCGAGATGGCTCTACTCTTGAGTCTCCAACTTTCCTCCCTATATTTTAAGATTTGAGATGATCAACTGTGAGTTTAATGACTTTCTCTTTTCTTTCCATGGAAACAAAGCCTCCTCTCGTAGGGTTTTCTAATCTAGCCAAGGTATCCTCAATGATTTTGACAACTTCATCATCCTTTCTTCTCTTTTCTTTTTCCCAGTTAATCATCTTATTTTTAAGAAGGTTTATTTTCTTAGCAAAATATGCCACCATCAAATATCCAACAGACAGAGAAGTCACTTTCCATGTGTTTCTAACCATGCACTGGTAGTGCTCATCTCGTAGCCATGTCAAATTGAATTTAAAATGAGTTTTTGGTTTAAGAGAGGCACCAACAATCTCAAGTTAAATGGGCAAGTGATATGATATACCACCCAAGGCAACCCATTGTTTGATTTTCAAAAATTTATCCAAAAGAGCATCCTCGATGAGGAATCTATCAAGGCGCCTTGTGAGCGTTGCATCCACAGTTCTCTGATTTCTCCGAATTGGATGTAGTCGTGCCACTCGTATATCTATCATATGTTGATCCTCTAGTAATTGAACAAATAATTCTATGAGGGCATTTATTTGGGAATGATTACCCCACGATTCTACATGACCAATATATAAATTGAGATCCCCTCTTATGATGACATTGTCCACTTGCATAAATGAGGATCTCATGGTATTTTCCCAAAAATCTGCATGCATGCTATAGGGACCATATATATTTGCGATTTGAATTTCCATTCCTAACTCTTCAGAAAAGATATCTTCCATTAATACTCCACTCCTCCCCCAAACATTTAACAACTTAATGGTCCTTCCATCAACACCTACAACTATGCCCCCTTATCTGTCTTGAAAATCTAATGCATGGAAGGTCTAACCAAGTCTAAGGGCTCCTAGCAAAGAGAAAATATGTGCGCTGCTCCCAAGCGTTTCTTGTAGAAAAATTACATCTACCTTTTCTAAATCTAATAGTCGCCTAAAGGCTAGTTTCTTGGCGAGGCTAGCTAGAACCCTATAGTTGAAAGAGGTACACTTCATGGGGAAACCAAATTCAGATTGCCTTTTTATACAAGAACCCTTTCAAGTGATAGATTCCTAATCTAGGTGGATATTGGTGCTCACTCACTTATTCCACTTGGACCCCCACCATTGTTTCTTTCAGTTTTTAAGTTTCCTTATTTGTAGCACAATTTACTATTTTTGGCAGTTTTTCAGATCTTGAACTTCCGAAGCCGTTTTGAGGCCCTAAACAACATTTTTTTGAAAAACTAGGTGTTGGCTTATGGGGGCTTGACCCAAGTTCAACGTTATTTAGCCAAACAAATCCCTACACTACTGGTCCTTTCAGCATCAGCCCGCGGAGCACAGACTGAACTCTCACCCGCAGCAGTATGGGGGGATGCTCGAACCAATTTTTTGCACCGAGGTGGTCTTAAAAAGCGCACCTACATCCATGGATAGACGAGGCTTATGCGATGTCAGTTTATCCCGGATAGACTTTCCTACACGCAAGTTGCTTAACCCTCTATTCCAACCTTTAGTACCTTCGCGAAAGGATACAATCAGCTTTCACGCAACCCTAACCAGGGGTCGATATACTTTTGCACTGCTAGGGCAGCGAGCTGTGATATTTCCCAAGCTACGCTAAGTATCTTACTTGTCTTATTAACAAATCCTAGTTAGCTTCGTGTAAACAGATGTTCCTACTTGCGTTCACTTAACCAATATATTTACATATATTCGTGCATCATATAAGCATTATTAGTGAAATTCATACTCAACATAACAATATGCATAAACAAGAAATAAAGACACAAAAATTGTAGAATACTTCTCTTTATTGATAATTCTGAACAATTACAGACTCGACCCACCCTGCGCACTCAGCTGCAGGGGTCCGCGCACTCAGCTGCGGACTTCTAGGCCTCTGCATAATCAGTTGCAAAGCCTCTACCTACGCCATGACCCAAAACTCAGACTTCTACTATAGAGCTATATCTCATACATCATATCTTCATTGATTTATTTTTATTATTTCATTTCCTCTAACTACTTAGAGCTTAGCTCTATTTATAGAATCCCATGGTTCACGGACCATGGGTAGGTCTTTTACAATCGACATTACATTTTCAAAATATGGGTGGACAACCTTATGACTCTTTAATACCTATGCACTCTACGACCACAAAATTCAGAGTCTTTACACTTGGATTACAAAATTGGACCAAAATATGGGCTTTAAGCCCCAAAATTGCCCTTGGGGGATCCCGTGCCCAATAATCCCCCAACACAAACATTGTGACTCACCCTCGAGTCACTCTGTAGGTGCGAATATCTTAGCATGAAGACCTCCTAGCTTTGTTTGGATCACCGCAACTTCAGCAACGCACTGAGCGGACATCTGTTGGACTTCTTCCACACGTTGCTCAGTGACTGTTGTTGAACTGCTGCCTTGAATCTTCTGCTGAGCTACCTGCAGTTTCACGAGCTTTCCTTCAATGGAGGTTGTGATTGCATAAGCCTCATCTATCCGTGGATGTAGGTGCACTTTTAAGACCGCTTCTTTATTCCGAGTGGCATCCACCTATTCCTTGAGCGGCTTTTCCTTCTACATCCATGGAAGCCTCTACGTAAGGGAAATTGTCTGCACAATCCCTTTTACCTTTTCATAGCTATGTTGTAGCTCACACACCTCTATCTCCAGGTACTCTACATTCGGGTCCTCCTGCAGGGTGGTTAGGACCTCGAATGACTGTTCAAAAAGCTGCATGCAGTCTACCACTACACTGTCAATTGCCACTATTGTTGTTGTAACACTGGTGGTATGTTGTTCCCTGAATTCCAGTGGATTTGAAGGTTCGGCCTTCAACTGCAATTCTACGATCTGCAGGTTTAGCTCCAGCTGAACCCTAGCCATCTCTGCTCGAGCGTTGCGCACCCTTGTGGCCAACTTGCGAACACGCGCCTCCACTGGTTCTTCTACCTGAACGTCCAACTTCGGGACCATCCGGCAGGCTTCCTTATCTACCTGCATAATCTGCTTATTTTTCTCCATTGCTTTGTTACATTGTAGGCCCAACTGCTCGATGTTGATGGGCTACTCGCTCATCACGTACAGAGTGTGACTCTCTTGGGCCCTGAGTTCCACGGTGACTCCATCTTGCAAGAGGTAGAGCATCTCCCAAGGGAGAGCAGCCATGTTCAAACCTACCCCTTTCAAACTTTTGACTATGGGCCTATCGGCCTCATTCTTTATAGTGAGTGCCCCATCTAATAGCACTATTGTGTTGGTCACCCTTGTGTGCAACATCTCCTCAGCAGTTGAAGTATCGATCGCGAGGCTGGTGGACACTGTGCCAGCCTGTGGAGTGCGAACCTGCAACTCTTGTAGCTCTATCTAAATAGCCCCCAATACCAACTGCTACTACTCTTCGAACTATTGGAGGGCCTCTATGGTGACATCCCTCAATGTTTCTCTGATATCATGTAAAACCCCCTCAGTGAGGGTGACTGGGTTGAAGGATGTCTTTGATGCCTTGGTTTTCTTTTGTGGCACTGCCTGCTCTCGTGGGCGCAGACACTTGAGTTGGGTGGATGTCATCTACAAGTCTATGCCACCTTGTTTTGTCTCTGTTTCTGACTTAGTTCTGGGTGAAGGTGACTTCTGTCCTTTGCGCTCTTCCCTCCTATCCTCTATTGTTCAACCAATTTTGCAGCGTCGTGCTCCGCCTGGGCCTTAGCATTTGCTTCCTCCTTTTTGTGATTCTTTGCCAGTTGCTCCATCCGGAGCTTTGTCTCTTCCCTCTTGTGTTATGCGATGGACTTGTCCATTTCCACCGCGCATCCTCCTAGAGCGCGCCACTCCGACGGCCAAGACTCAAGAACTGCAAAAATTACATCATTAGTCGCTAGATATGGTAGGTTATGCCATGTCTTCATAGGGTCCTTTCGTACCCTGATAAATATATGGTGGAAATCCACTTTTAACTCTGCAAAACTTTGCAAACTAGTGTATACCGTGGGCGACAACCGTGGCTTGCGATTGATTCCCATTCGGCTATTCATCTCCATTAAGACCCAAAAGATCTTTCTTTTTTTATATGTTGCACGTCCTTTGTCTCCCATAGCGAAGTGTACTTCGTTTCCTCTGAAAGGTCCAGTACAATGGAGGGGAATTGGCTGTCCTCGGGTAGCTCCCATGCCACCAGTATGATTGACAACAAGAGCCATGCATAGTGAAATGTTTTTCCCTGCTCTTGTGCCTTGCGACAGTTTGCAAGGAACTTGCCGCATAGATAGGTCACCCAGTTGAACTGGACTCCTTCTGCGCATTGGGCCGCTAGTGAAATCACAGGCACGGGCACCTCATTTGCGCAACACTTCCCCATCAATTTCCTTACTAGTATTTGTGTCTCGACCTTGACTGCAGCATTGTTAATGCTGGAGATGGCATATCCTTACTTCTTCTTCTCAAACTTGAACTTCTTCTTCATCACTTCTGCGAGGGCCAACTCACCACCTTTTCCCTTTGATATATTGGTTAGATCCTCCCTTGAGTAAGGAAGCCATGTGATTTGATGAATCAAGTGGTCTGTGATGGGAATGGGCTCCTCCTACCACAAACACCCACCACGCACCAAGCAGAGCAACTGCTTGATGACGAAGACACTCACTGGCGCATCGTGATAATGCCGCACCCCTAGCAAGTTTAGCAACCCGGCTTTCTCAACACCCTTTAGCTGTTTGCACAGCTCCAATTCAATCATTCCAGCTATTGCATCATTCCACTGGCGCATTAGTTGCTCTGTCAGTAAATGCGAGAATTTCTCATGATCTACAAGGTCCCAATCCTTGAATTTCAGTACAGGAATTCACCCTAAGTGCGGTCCCTCAAAAAACAATATCCTCTGGGAGCAACGAATTTTGCAGGGAGCTCTTGCTCTCATCTATGTTCTTTAGCACTTTGGCTTTGCCCTTGCGTGGAGGAACATATTCTGGCAGCCTGGTAATAGGGTCCGCACCCTAGGTTTCAACTTCCATCTCTACATCCTCCTCATCCACCAGGATTTCTTCATATTCTTCCTCTTCTACCTCCAAATTAATGGCCTTCCCCTTTTCTTGCAAGGTGAGCTTGGTTCTCTGTGGATTTCTTGGTGAGACATGCACCGGGATCATAGTCTGCTTATCTTTCTTAGGTCTTGGTTTTCTAGACGATTTAGGGACTTCAACTATCACTCTGGTGCTCTCTAGGGCTTCTGCTACCGCGATTTCTTGTGTGGCTTCTTCGGGTGTCGACATCATTCTAGTCAGGAGGTCCTACGTCTGATGAGCCTAGGTATTGCAACAATAATGTTGCAACTCTGAAGGCTACCAACTTTACTTATCAACCCGAGGTTCGTACAAACTTGGAGGTGAAAATGCTATATGCACAAGTAGAAGTGAAGGTCTTGTCTGTTGTCACTATTTTTCTGGCAAGAGACCCCAGGGGTTCGAATCCAAACTTCTATAGGGTCAGAAGAAGCTTAATTCTTTGATGGAAGGAGAGCAAACCTATTCTAAGAGAGAGCTACTCTACTGCAGTAATGAAGAAAACAACATGAAATCCTAAACTTACACCATAACCTAACTAACAAATTAAACAGCTATGCTAAGCAGAATTCCTAAATTAACACTAACCTAATGCTAATTATCTAAGTTGCAGAAGTAAAGAGCATCAAAACTAGACTAAGGTGTAACAAAGAAACTTAGGTTAAATCAGGTTTCAAGTGGAAAAAGCAATTAGAGGTTCAAATCAGTGAAAGGAGGATGTGAGGGAGAAACAATGCATGAGAACCATTGGATCAGTCAGATGAAAGTCAAATGAATGGCAAATATTGGATCGTAGGAGGTTACGTAGATAGATGGGCAAACAGGGTTGACTAATAGGATGAATGGTGGAGATCTTATCGTGAAGGCTTAACTGAATGGATGGACAAACAAGGGAACAAAGAAGATGAACGATGAAGATTTTGTCGCGAGGATTAGGTGAGTGGATGGACAAACAAGGCTAACAAGAGCGATGAATGGCTAAGATCTTATCGTGTGGGTGAATTCAAGAGATGGATAGCAGAGATCATATCGCAAGGAAAAGAAATGTGTGGAAATGAGGGAGCGGGTTCTAAGGTGGTGAGTAGTTTCTCGCGTGCCCTTCAGGCTGTAAGAATTATTTGAAAATTTCATGAAATTAGCCTTATTGCATGACATGTAGCTGTATAAATTTCACCTGTAGAACAAACCAATATATGCAATGTCCTAAAGCATAATACTTGTTCTACTTCTACAAAACATTAAGCAGAAGCATAATCGAATTCATGAGAAACATCAAGTAGAAACATGCATAAATGATCAAGAGAAATCAATCACACATAACACATAATATATCACTGGGGAAACCACCAGCATAAAACCCCAACATTGTATTACCAATCAAGTGGAAATCCTCTTCAACATACAAAAAGAATCAGTTCAATAGCTATCCTGCTCTCTCTGTACACTGGTGATCTTCAATCAGAAGATGAAAATCATGGACTACCTAGGCCTCAATATATAGGCCACAAGTCCTCCAATCTCCTATAATAGATCCTTCTCCATGCAAGGAATACTTACTAGAAACATCCAAGCATCTAATAATACATTATCCCACATCTGATCTCAACTGGGTCTCCAATAGAACTAACATGCAACATTTATCCATGAGTGAATCCTCAGTTATCTAAAATAATAATTGTCACATGCATGCAAGCATTAACAAACTATATTTTATTAGTTTAACAACTTGTTAAAATAATCTAACTGGACTTGACTAGTTAGAACTAAGTCAACTGATTCTCTCATTATAGAACTCATACTTATTCCTTCAATCAGTGGAGGAAATTAAGGATAAATTCTTCAATCAGTGGGACAACTCATGTGTATGCTCACAAAGACTTCAAATTTAAATTTCCTTGACTAATTAACTCAACTGAATTAATTAATTAATATTTCCAACTGCTGTTAAGACCAAAATTAATTTTACTTCCTATAGATAGACTAGAGATTGCTATAAATAGGAAGGAACCCATAAATGTTATTTTTAGAACTCTCTATTTTTAGCAGTTTCATCTCTCACCCAATGTGGCCAATGACCTCACTAGCCAAACTAGTATTTTTAGACATGCTATTTTTAGTAGGTCTATTTTTGACACATTCTAAATTTAACATTTCTTGTTGCACATTTTTCAACACTCCCTCTCAGCAAGAAAGGCTCCCTCTCGAACTCGATCCTGTAACTCTAGAATGTTCTACATGCAACACATCTACCCGGTCCACTCGCTCCAACAACACTTGGAACAAAAACATTCCCAACTGACCACTCTATTGGGCTAGGAACATACTCTGATGTTGAAGCTCTACCTGCTGCTGACAAGTGCTCCCTCTCTGACATTTGCACTACTGCAACATCTCCATGCATCTCGCACCATTGCACACCTCTCTGTGCCACCTAGCACTATGCAAAACACTTGTGCCTCTCGCATTGCTATAGCCCGCTAGCTTTGCGCTGTCCTAGGATTCCCTACATTGTCACTCTCTCTATCACTCCATCTGCATCTGTCTCTACCCAATTAGTCAGTTCCTACTACTCCACATCAGAGCTCCCATAGCAAGGTCTCATCTAAGAGGCTGGGTACCTCAAGGATCCTGCCCCTCCTCCTTGGGACGATCAATCCACATCACCCCACCTGCTACTTGGAGGTATGGCTGCATGCAATACATTTTCCCACCTGGCTTGAATTTTCCCCCTACTAGAGGTCTCTACATGAGTAGATGCCTCTACTCGATCTCCACTCAGCTTCCCCTGTTGTGGCTACTCCACAACCACTTGAAGCTGCTCCACCAATCGTGGCTCCTCCACAATCATCTGAGACTTCTTTTGGCTCTACATGTTGAGAGGTAATATACCCTCCCTCTCAACCACCAAGTCTCCATCAGTTGCCTTGCTACTCAAGGCTTTGCATGCATCTTGAACCTCAAGAGAATACAGGTTCTTGACCCGTGAACCAATCTGCTTCACCTGTCTAGTGATGATGTGTCTAAGGAAAAATTTTCCCTTGCTAAAGACTACATCATAGCCTCTGTCTTCAAGAATCGCGATCAACACCAAGTTTCTCTTCAGTCTTGGTACATACTTGACATCGGTCAAGGTAAGGCAAGATCCATGCTCCCTCTGAAAAATAATTGTGCCTACACCTAAGACACTATACTTCTCATCATTACCCATCGCTATGAGTATCTGGAGATATTTCTCCTCCAAAGTACTGAACAAACTCTTGTCGTTGGTCATGTGGAAAGAAGATCCACTGTCAAGAAACCAACCACTTCCCACCATGGATGAAACCATGCATGCGAAGAGTGTGAAATCCAACTCAAACTGTGAAGTAAGTGCCTCACCTTCAGATCCTTCCCCAGATCCCTTCTTGGATTTCCTCCATGGACAATTTGCAGCAGAATGGCCCACTTCATGACAACAAAAGCATCGCACTTTCGATTTGTCAACCTTCTCCCCATCATTGGAAGAGCTGGATTCGGAAAGAGAAACCTTCTCCTTCCCCTTATTTTCCTTATTCGGTAAGGCACAATTCTCCTCATCATGAATAGATGAAGAACTGTCTCTGGTGCTCCATCTGATCTCCTCCTGCATCAAATCCGACCATAGTCATTCCCAATCTCGAAATTTCTCCCTTCCATTCACTGAGTCCTAGTAGCTATGCCATCTCTTAGGAAGACCAAGGAGTGTTAGACTCACCATATCCTCATTCGATGTCATGACCCCTACACTTGCAAGCTCACCCCTGCATGTGATGAGCTTGGTCAGATACATAGAGATTGTCTCATCCCTTTTACACTTGATCTTTCGAAGTTTGTCCTTCAATGCCAGCTTCCTTTGATCACTGCTATTCTGATATAAACATTTCAATGTTTTCCACATTGCATGCTAAGTCTCCTTCCCATGGAGGCTCGAGAGAATGTGATCTCGCACTCCCTCCAAGGGAATTCTCCTAGCTCTAGCCACACACTTCCTCCATTCCACTTGCTCAATCTTGTCAATAGGCTTAGGGATTCATTGATCAATGAAATCCTTAAGACCATTATCTTCCAAAATTTCCTCCATGCGATCCTTCCAAGCTATATAGTTTGAGCTGCCATCAAGGGCATACTCAAGCCTCAAACCATATAATGCCATTGATGAAATAGATGTATCAAGAACTTGAGATCTATATCCTAAATAATAAACTTCAAATTTCTCCTGCTGGTATATTGTTCTTGCTTGATCAACTTTGCTCTGATACCATGTATAAATTTCACCTGTAGAGCTAACCGATATATGCAATGTCCTAAAGCATAATACATGTTCTACTTCTACAAAACATTGAGCAGAAGCATAATCGAATTCATGAGAAACATCAAGTAGAAACATGCATAACTGATCAAGAGAAATCAATCACACATAACACAGAATATATCACTGGGGAAATCACTAGCATAAAACCCCAACATTGTATTATCAATCAAGTGGAAATCCTCTTCAACATACAAAATGAATCACCTCAATAGATATCCTGCTCTCTCGGTACTCTGGTGATCTTCAATCAAAAGATGAAAATCATGGACTACCTAGGCCTCAATATATAGGCCACAAGTCCTCCAATCTCTTGTAATAGATCCTTCTCCATGCAAGGAATACTTACTAGAAATATCCAAGCATCTGATAGTACACTATCCCACATCTGATCTCATCTAGGTCTCTGACAAAACTGACATGCAATAGTTATCCATGAGTGAATCCTCAGTTATCTAAAATAATAATTGTCACATGCATGCAAGCATTAACAAACTATATTTTATTATTTTAACAACTTGTTAAAATAATCTAACTCGACTTGACTAGTAGAACTAAGTCAACTGATTCTCTCATTATAGAAATCATACTTATTCCTTCAAACAGTGGAGGAAATTAAGGATAAATTCCTCAATCAGTGGGACAACTCATGTGCATGCTCACAAAGTCTTCAAATTCAAATTTCCTTAACTAATTAACTCAACTGAATTAACTAATTAATATTTCCAACTGTTGTTAAGACCAAAATTAATTTTACTTCCTATAGATAGACTAGGGGTTGCTATAAATAGGAAGGGACCCATAAATGCTATTTTTAGAACTTTCTATTTTTAGCAGTTTCACCTCTCACCCAATGTGGCCAATGACCTCACTGGCCAACCTGCTATTTTTAGACATGCTATTTTTAGCAGGTCTATTTTTAGCACATTCTAAATTTATCATTTCTTGTTGCACATTTTTCAACAGTAGCACGAGAAAACCACTTTTCTTGTGTTCTCTCGGGCGGATAACGTTCATGCACTAATCCACGCGAGATTGCGCGATAGTCGTTGGATCAAGAAGGACTGATCAACGGTGGAGATCGGCCAAGCTAGTTGGTAATCGGTTGAAACGACAGCCATCAGATCAGGTAAGGCAGATCGAAGGTGGGGACTTAAAGTTCATAAATTAAGTGGTGGACTCCACACAAGGCAACAGTTGGAGAAAATAATGAATCGGACAGTGATTGTGAAGGTTTGTTGGTGATTGGATGACGAGGAAGCAATGCACGAGGAATGTGTTGGAGGCAGCTTCAAATGAAAATGACAAAGAAAACCAATGTGGGTAAACAAATAAATTCATTAAACAACGAACTCCATAGCCCATGTGAGAACTAGAGACTTGTGTTTTTGGGGTTGTTGAAGGGTCCCTTCCTCAAGTCATGGTCCCAGAGGGAAGAGATGAGGCCGAGACACATGCACACAACCTGATAGTGATATTTTTCCTCTAACTAACCTGTGAATTGAAAGAAGGCATAAATGAAAGTAAACTATAGAAAATGGAGCTATTGAAATAGATGAACAGGAAAACCATGAATAATATACGCCATATTGATATACTGAAAGTGAAACTACTTAAGCAAATGAACATAACAGAACTCTATGCTAGCATACATATACAGTAAAGAGGAGCTTTGGCTGCTTGGGTCGAGCCCTAACCCAAGAGCTTTAGCCCTCGAAGTTAACTTAGAGCTGGCTTAAACAGAACTCATTATTATTATAAAAACCATGGATTGTAGAGCAAATTGTCACAAGTCTTTGAAGCTCAGAAATAGAATAGAGTTTTACAATAAAAGTCTGAATCCTACTGAGGTCCTAAGCCTATCTATTTATACATTTGAAGTCTATAACGACTTCCTTCCCACCAGGGAGGCTTTGCCTATAACTCAAGAAAAACTTGTTTCTGTCCCTTTCCCTTGCTCGACTGTCTTTTAGTCTTCAAAGTGATGGTTGTGTGCACTCCGAGCTGATGGTGGAATATTCGAATGGAGGGGTAGTAGATGAGGAGGATTTACCTCCTATAGTTACTCTCCCTTGTCCCATTTGAGTCATTCCCAAGGTCTTATCCATAGTTCCTTGTTGTTATCCTTTATACTTGCATTTATCCTTGCTTTTATCGTTTATTCCTGCATTTACATGCACATTAGACCACAAAGCCAAATATCCAAATCTAACTCATTTCATAAACAAAATACAATCAAAATTATGCAATAAGTTGTGAGAATAGTTGGTTTGACTATGAAATGAGGTGAATTAAGGCCAATTAAGGCCCATATAATTACTCAATGATAAGGCCCATCAGAATCTCCTTCGGAAATGTTTCAAACACTAAACTTTCTCTCAAAGCCTCAAAATTCAAAAGGTCCATACACACTTGATAATGCAACAACTGAATTTTCAAAATGCCAAGTGTTGTTCGCTGGACATCCACCTGTGCCTTATAAGCCTTTTTGAATTCAAATTTGACCGTTCCCCCCACATTCGGCCCATTAATGTTAGATTGGCAACAAATTTCCAAGAATTGAGTCCATAAAGTTTGCCTTAAATGCTTGTCTCTCACTCCATTTGGCCTCAAACTGACCATAAAATCGTGAATAGAGACTTTAATAGTCACTTGCCGGCAGACCTACGCGTTAGCGCAACTATCTTCACATTTTTGCAAACCCGGTGACACTTTGTTTCTTCACGCAATCCTGAAATTGTGTAGTTCTCCAACATGGGAAATGTAGTTTATAGTCCCGTGCCTCCTTTCAGCTTCCTGGAGTGCTAAGACTGTGCTTCTGTCAGTTAGTTAGATGGTCGGGCCACCTAAGTATGGCTTCAATCAACTACCATTCACCTTTCCTGGGAAGGGATCTTCATTTAACTTAACCAACTGGACCGCGCCACCGTCGATAATCTCCTTAATAACATACAACCCCAACCAATGCATTCTAAGTTTTTGGAAATTTATCAAACTTACTATCATAAAAAAAACCAATTCATTCACTGTAAAGGTGCGCAACTTAATATGTCAGTCATGCCATGCTTTTTCTTTCTGCTTTTGGACATGTTGATGAAATCCAGCCAAAAATCTCTCTTCTTTGAGCTTGTCCAACTGCACAAGCCTCTCTTCCAAGGCTCCGTGATCTATCATACCTGTGAGCATTGTTATGCACAGACTAGGCATGATGTATTCCATAGGCATCACCACTTCAACCCCATATACCAACCTAAAGGGTGTTTGTCCTGTTAACCTCTTGCACGTCATCCCATAACACTGCAAGTATGTGTAGGTCCCAATCACTTCATTGAGCATTACATACCTTAGTCAATGCATTTTCAAGCACTTTGTTGAATGCCTCCACTATCCCGATAGCTTGTGGGTGATAAAGTGTGCTCTTTTGGTGATACACCTGAAATTCCTCTGTCAGCGCACTAATTGTTTTGTTCAAAAAGTGGATACCCCGATCACTCATCAAAATCTTTGGACATCCACATCACGTTAGTACATGCTCAAATAGAAACTTCATGGTAGTCATGCCCATGTAATCCTTCAGCAGTTGCGCTTCTGCCCAACGAGTCAAGTACTTAGTCGCAGTGATAATGTATCTTGTGCCTGTCTTTCCTTGGGGCTAAATAGGTCCTACAAAATCTATTACCCACTTTGTGAAAAGTTGCAATGTCATTTGTGGGTTCAAAGTCATTTCATCCCTCCGTGATGTCCTACCTATCTGCTGACATACATCACATGCCTTGCAATATGCTTTTGAATCCTAATGAAGGGTTAGCCACCACAATCCCGTGCACAGAATCTCCTACGCGGTTGCTCTCCCTGCATAATTTCCTCCCGTGATGGCCCCATGAGTGTCTGAAAGGATGCTGCTTCATTCAAACTTAGGTACATACCTTCACAGTATCTCATCAGTTCCCATCTTGTATAGATTCCTAGTTATAACAATGAAATTTGTCACATGCACCACTAATTCCTTATTTTGTTGGACAGAGTATCCTTCCTGTGCAGTTCCATTTGTTAGGAAGTATATTATATCCTAAAAATGTCCATCCATGACGTGCACAGCAAAGATCTGTGCGTTAGGTAATCCTTCCTCCAAATTAGTGTGTTCCTCCCCTATTTCAATGTGCGACAAGTGGTCTGGTCCTGCGTTTAATTGTCTAGTCTTCACAACAACATTAAAATCATATTCTTGGAACAATAAGAGCCATCTATAGATTCATCCCCCCTAATATAGACTTATTGACCAGGTACTTTAGCGTGGAGTGATCCATATACATCTTAAAGTGGCCTCCTAGCAAGTAGTGTCGGTACTTCTAGAGCACATACACCATAGCTATCCCTTCATGCTCAGTCATGGAATAGTTCTTTTCTCCTTTGGATAATCTGTGGCTTGCAAACATGATAGGGTGGTCCAAGCCTTCTCCACCATCATGTGTTAGCAGTGCCCCCAATGCTATACATGACACGTTAACATGTACATGAAACTCTTTCTTCCAGTTTGGGAAGACTAGAATCGGCAGGGTAACCATCTTTTCTTTCAATATATCTAAGATTTTCGTAGAGTCATCATTCCAGTAGAATGAGACATCCTTCTTCAACAATTTTTCCATTGGCGCGGTGATCTGGGCATAGCCTTTGATGGACTTCCTATAATATCTCGTATGTCCCAGAGTGGTGCGCAACTGTTTCACACTCCTCGACGCTTCCAAGTTCAGAATCACTGTGATATTCACAGGGTCTACCATTAGCCCTTGTCTTCAAAACACATGCCCCAACAAGTTCCCAAAAGGAATGAAAAACAAACACTTCTTGAGGTTAAGCACAATCTGGTATCTTTGACAGGTATCCTGCATCAAGCGCAAGCTCGCTACTTGGCGCTTAACTAGTCCAAATATAGTCCAATCATCAAAATATACCTCCAGGAACTTATGAATAAATTCCTTGAATTCCGCAACAACCATGCGCAAAAATATAGCAAGCGCATTCTTCAACCCAAATGACATTACATTATATTGAAAGCAACCCCACTCAGTTACGAAGGTTATCTTGCTCCTATCCTCTGGTGCGATTTTGATTTGGTGGTACCCAAGGAACCCATCAATGAAGGAGTATGCTTCTTGGTGGCCTACATTGTCCAACACTTCATCCATGAACAAAGTTGGGAAAGGATCATTCACACAAGCATCATTTAGCTTCCAAAGATCCACACATATCCTTATCTCATCCTTCGGCTTCTTCTCTTGCACCACCATTGGGCTTACCCAACCGGACTCTTCCACAGGCTCAATGATGCCTAGTGCTAGCATTTTGTCTAGCTCTAAGTGGACCTTCTCCCTGTTTTTCAGATTTAAGCAATACGACCTCTGCTTAACTCGCTTGCGTAGAGCTTTAATGCAATCTTCATCATTCCCAGATCTCTATTTATTCCTTTCAAATCCATAAACTTGGTAGGGAATAAGTCCTAATATTTTGGGATTAACTCAGCGATCGTATCCACCATTGCGTCATCCCAGTAGTCTCCAATCTTCATGAATTTGTGTTCTTCCTCCATACCAATTTTCACCTATTTAGTTCTCACTGGCGCAGTTATATCAGGGTTCTCAATCTGTGGTCCTTGAACCTCACGGTGGCCTTCTTTTTCTGGAATGTTAATATTCCACGGATCTTCATCCTCTTCTTCAGCAATTACATTATAAAATTCCAGTGTACAACTCAGCTAAGTAGCCCATTCAGGTTGCATCAGGTCTAAAGGATCCTGTGGTATCCTGAAGATGGCTGCTTTCACCTCTTGTAGCGCTTTATCAATGTTGTTGTTAGGTCCCTATAATACTAATGATTACCCCATTACTATTGTAGTTGTATCCCTTATTAATATTGTTGTGCCCCTATTGTCCCCGTATTTTTGTTACTATGCCCCATAGAATCCCTCTATTGTTATTTTTGTGGCTTTATATTACTATTGTTAGGTCGGCTAGGTTATATTGTGACTCCTTAGACTCCTATATATAGAAAGGACGTTTTTTCATTTGAATCATCCAAGAATTGTTCATTTATGTAATGTAAAGGAGGTTGCCCCCTCAAAGAGGCTAAATTCTAAGGCGTTCAGCTATCTTTTCTATCTTTTTGTGAGTTGGTTTCATAACATTTGGTATCAGTGATGATTATCTTTCCCGTTTTCCCCAGCAGCTTCCTGCAGCATCTCGAGTGCACCCAGTTTTCCATGTTTCATGTTTAAAGAAGGTTATAGGCGACAAGCTCCCAGTTCAAACAATATTGCCAAAACTTGATGAGGAAGGAAAAATTATATTGGAACCGAAAGTAGTAACAGAAACAAGAACTCGACAGCTACGAAATCGATCAATTTCAAAGTATCTCATCAAGTGGAAGAGCTTATCCACTGAAGATTCCACATGGGAGGATGAGAATTTTATATAGAAGCATCCAGAACTACTCAAGCATTGAGGACAACACTTTTTTTGAAGGAGAGGTGCATGTTAGGTCCCTATAATACTAATGATTACCCCATTACTATTGTAGTTGTATCCCTTATTAATATTGTTGTGCCCCTATTGTCCCCATATTTTTACTATTGTGCCCCATAGAATCCCTCTATTGTTATTTTTGTGGCTTTATATTATTATTGTTAGGTCGACTAGGTTATATTGTGACTCCTTAGACTCCTATATATAGAAAGGAGGTTTTGTCATTTGAATCATCCAGAATTGTTCATTTATGTAATGTAAAGGAGGTTTCCCCCTCGAAGAGGCTGAATTCTAAGGCGTTCAACTATCTTTTCTATCTTTTTGTGAGCTAGTTTCATAACAGTTGTCAAACCCATCCTCAAAACTAAAGGTCATCATGAATCCTTCACACAGGATATCCCATTCAGTTATCCCATGGCAGAGCTCTATTTCTATATACTAATTCATTGGGGTAACATCCAGGGTATGATAGAATAAGTGAACCCACTCAGGTTGTGGCTTTTCTCCATAGGCCTGTGTTCATTTGGCTAGATGCACACGTGGATCATCATACTTGTTTGTCAGTCATATCTTAGGCTTCCCAAATCGTGCTCTCATCATCCTCCTACATTCGTGCCAATCATCGAAACTCCCCTTGTGCATACCCCACCATCTTGCGGGCGTAGCACCCAGTGCCCAGTCCAATGCCTGGAAGCGTTTCTTTTCTGGTACCTCCCTTTCCAATGCATCCAAAAAGATATCTACCTCATTTAGGCCATAATAAATAGGCAAATTTCTTTTCTCTGACGACACACAGTTCAACGACCAGATCATCATGTTGCAATTCGGCGTAGTTACTTCCTGTAACCAATTCTGCCAGCATTGTATTTCTTCGTCGAAGTTCGAAGTGCATGAACTCTTGTGCTCCCATGTAATCTGCCCATCTATGGTGGGATTGACCCAGTCTTGGTCTCACGCCATTATCTTATAGATGCAGTCCATATCATCACCACTCTCATAATCACGGACCATTTCCGTATAGCGCAATCCTTCAGCAGGATTTACAGGTAATATTATGCGCAGTGATTTTTTCTCAAAGATCATCTTTCACTTCTTCAGATTAATTACCCCGTTCATATTAGTAGCCCAGTAAATTCCCAGGAGCGTAGGGTAGGGATTGTTGTCATCGAAAATCTCTATTACTTCAAAATTTTCCAGTGCGCTCGCTCCCTCAATATCCACGGTCACTCCCTGCAGCCACCCCATGGGTATGATTTTCTGCTGATTCACCATCCTCAGCTGAATTGAAGACTATTGCAGTTCAGGTCTCCCCATTCGCTCCCACATCTGTTTCGATAGAACATTCGCATATGATCCCAAATCCATAATGACTTGATCCATTTCGTATTCTTCGATCTACATGGTGAGTCTCATTTCACGCCTCGTCCTTGTCTTATGCTTTCCAATGTTGTGGACTATGTGTGGTTCACCTAGCACAGTTCTAGCACGTCTATTGATAAGTTCCTGTAACCCTTTCATAGCTTTACTGTTGCGCAGTAACTTCATACAGGTTTCCAAGAAAGTTGTGAGCATAGAGGGCTCCATCTCCGCCTCCATTTTATCCTTTCTTCCTAAAGTGCAGGCCTCAGCGAAGCTCTTCTTTGCTTCCATGAATGCTTCATAAACGTGCTCCAGATCAAACTCAACCTCTTTTGTTGGGGCTTTGTGAACCCATGTACTATCTCCCGAATGTTTCCCCTTGTCATCTCCCGTCGTGATTCCACTTCGGAGCACTATATTTATGTTTTAATCTTCCTCGCGCAGCTCAGACCTCATCATCTAGAGGTTCTATGTCGAGGGAGGCTGTAGCGCTCCTTTTTCACGTATCCTAGCTATCAACGTAGGACAATCTTCTATTTCATGATCAAACAACATGCAATACTTGCATGATGGACGCGTTGGATTAGTGCAATCATGAGCATAGTGTCCTGACCCTCTACAATTGTATCAAATCAACTCTTCACGACCTCTACCAGGTCAAGGGATCGTGTTTCGACTTGAACCCTGTAAGCGGGAGTTCTATCCATCATCAATTCATAGCTCCTGCAAGTACACTCATCATGTCCTACCGACCTGCAAAAGTTGTAGAACAACGGTTGCGGTGTTTGCGTATACTTTTGTAACAAGTGGAAATTATCCATGGCATGTTTTCCGGTTGTTTGACAGATAGCACACCACAAAGTAGGCGTCGCGCTAGGTCCTGCTTGAGCTTTTGACCTTCAAGGCATCAATCCTCCTCCTACAAGGTAATTTTTGAAGACTGGGTAGTGGTCTTTGTCATGACCTTGACTCTTTCATTTCACGCACCATACCTCTTTCCGTACCTCTAGCTGAACCGTCCTAGCATGCTTCAAGATTTGCATCTCAAGGCACAGATTCTTCAGCTACGCGTGGATCTACTAAACTCCTATATTAGGATCTTGCATCAAGGTCTCATGTACTCTCATGGCAATCTCCAAGGCCTCTACATGGGTTGTTATCTTTTGCTATGACAGCGCACTCCTTATGTGTGGTAGTAGCGAATCCACAAACCACTCGCGATGTTTTCCATCTATCAAATTCATGTTGGCTTAGCGGATCATACATTTTAGCCTCTAATCTAGTTCCCAAGGCATCTTGCCTGGTAGCATCGTGATCTCTTTGAATCCCACAATTGACTGCGCTTTAGATTTAGGCCTGCTAAATTCCCTATTCAGTGTTGCTTGGATGTCCACTACTCTAGCATTTGGGTTATTTCTGGAGTACTTAATATACTAGGTTAGCGAGCAATCTTGCAGAGCACTAATCAATGTTGCCTTCTTTATGTGATCATCTGTAACACCTTGAGCTTCCCATATATCCCTCACAATGAACCAAAATTGGTCTGGGTCCTCATTTCCCAAGCCCTTGAACAAAGGAATCTTCACTGTGTTTTCCATACTGAATCATGGTGGAGGTGGAGGTGATGGTGGTGAAGACAAAGGTGGTGTGGGTGGAAGTGGTATTCGCGGAAACCCGTTTCTTATCAATTGAATATCACTTCACAGAGAGACCTTCGTTATCCCTTCTTCGTCCCTTCGCGGAGGTGAAATCAAGGGGTTGTACTCTAGACCCTTATTTCCTTCATTTTTGTAACATTTTATGCTTTGCGTAGTCCCAAACATCAAGGTAGTTGCATAACATTTTACGTACTTACCTCGCAATCCTTTGAAAAGGCATCACTCTACCTCGCTGTAGTTGACTGAGGTGTCGACCGTGAATTTAGTAACAAAGCCTCCTATGATGGGATCGAGCCAATGATTGACAGTGCATGTGATCTTATCCTCCGATGCTTCCAACCTTCACACTATCTTTAGGGTCCACACAATAGGACTGTCAAGTTTCCACCTTCCTTGGTTCTCCGCTAGCTTCATGATCCACTCATATAGCTCAGTAGGAAAATAGGCAAAAAATATTTTATGGATCTCCGTATACAGGTATTGGTCCAACCATTGTTCTTTTAACTGTCGCGGATTTCTGTTCTTCTGTGTTGTGAACTCGTGAATCCTTTTTTCCAACCAGCCTCCAATTTCTTTCTTAGTTGGATTCCAGTGATAAGACATCACGCATCTCTATGCAGATTTTGGTCCTGGCAACGGAACCATTTTTTGGATTGTGGGGGCCTAACCCAGGTTCAGTGTTAGTTAGTGAAACAAATCCCTACACTTTTGGCCCTTTCAGCATCAGCTCGCGGAGCACTGACTGAAGTCTCACCCAGACCAGTATGAGGGATGTTGGAACCAAGTTTCCACACCCTTGAGATGGATGTGATGTCGTTTTATCTTGGATAGACCTGCCTGCGTGTAGGTTGCTTAGCCCTCTATTCCACCCTTCAATACCTTCATGAAAGGATCTAATTGGCTTTCACACAACCCTAACCAAGGGCTGATATACTTTCACATTACTAGGGCAACTAGCTATGATATTTCCCAAACTACACTAAGTATCTTACTTGTCTTATTAATAGATCTTAGTTAGCTTCGTGTAAATAGATGTTCTTACTTGCGTTCACTTAACCAATATATTTACATATATTCGTGCATCATATAAGCATTATTAGTGAAATTAATACTCAACATAACAAGATGCATAAACAGGAAATAAAGACGTATAAATTGTAGAATACTTCCCTTTATTGATAATTCCGATCAATTACAGACTCGACCCGCCCTGCGCACTCAATTGTAGGGGTCCGCTCACTCAGATGTGGACTTCTAAGCCTCTGCGCACTCAGCTGTAGAGCCTATAACTATGCTACAACCCAAAACTCAGACTTCTACTTCAGAGTTATCTCTCATACATCATATCTTCATTGATTTATTTCTATTACTCCATTTCCTCTAACTACTTAGAGCTTAGCTCTATTTATACAATCTCATGGTCCACGGACCATGGGTAGGTCTTTTACAATCAACATTACATTTTCAAAATAAGGGTGGACAACCCTATGACTATTTAACACCAACACGCTCCGCAACCACAAAATGCAGAGTCTTTACACTTGGATTACAAAATTGGACCAAAATATGGGCTTTAAGCCCCAAAACCACCCTTGGGGGATCTCGCGCCCAACACTGGGACTAACATGGGGCTTTGATCGATGTTGGTCATTCAACAGTTGTATTCCTTGGATAGATATTTCTAACAAGGTATTGTGCACATCAAACGGAGATCGTATGCCAAAGTTCTGACCGTGGGAAGTTGATGTACCAATTTAACCAAACAGGGCCCATAATTTGGTGCTTCATCTCTTAGGGTTAGGTTTTTGGATGTTTAGGGTTTTCCATTGTTTCTCAATAATAAATAGGCCTTTGAGCCTCATTGTAACACAGTTCAGAGGCATGTAGCCATAACATCTCTTGTCAAAGATAAGCTACCATCGCCCAAGCTAGCCTTATTTCCATTCTATTTGTAAGCATATTTCAGTATTTGATATTAATGAAATAAAGTTTTCTTTCTACTACATCTTTGTATTTATGGTTATATCTGTAATTTTCTGTGTTCTTGTTTAAATCTGAATCAGTGGTATCGGAGCATAAGTTTAAAACAAGAAGTGAGACTTTGTATCTGCAAATCTGAAGCAAGAGAAAGGTGCCCCCAAAGCATAGAATAAAGGGCAAAGTCAAGGCGGGGCAGCCCAGGACAACTTGCCAAAGCCGCAAGAAAAGAACAACACCATGAAGCCAAAGAAGGACACAGGAAAGTGGTGTGAGTTCCATAAGAGCTCCACTCACAACACAAGTGAGTGTCGTGCCAAGCAGTCAGTAGTGGCAAAGCTAAAGGCTTCAGAATTAGATGCATATTCTGACTTTGAGTCAGAACCTAACAAGGGGAATGACAAAGCGAAGAAGATTACTGATGTGAAGCCCAGCGCCACTGTTTCCACCACAAATATACAGAAGGAGGAACCCTAAGATCCAGAGGAGGAGGAGCACCTCTTCCACTCCCAAATGTGGGTAAAGGGTTCCCTGCTACAGTTCATTGTCGACAGTGGGAGCTAAAAGAACCTCATTTCGACAGAGTTCATGAAGTGGCTAGGCTTATCGACCATGGTACACCCACAACTATACACCATCGGGTGGCTTCACCAAGGATGAGATCTTCGCATGAGCCAATAGTGTTACCTTCCATATAGCATCAAGCCCTTCATGGATGAGGTATTATGTGATGTTTTTCCCCTTGATGTTTGAGATGTATTATTAGGCCAACCATACTTGTGGAAGTGACATGATGTGTATGATTCAAGGCCTTGTGTTGTTGTTGTTACTTTGGGAAATACGTTGTACAGGATACCGAAGGTAGCACTACCTACCACTATCTCTTTGGTTACTACAAAACAATACAGTAAGCTCATTTCCTAAACCAGGGAAATTTGTTTTCTTGATGATACACCCTAAGGGAAAGAATAAGATGGTGGCCACGACCTCTAGATAGGGCCCCTCGACACGACAACAACAGATGGACAAGGTCGTGAAGGAGTACGAAGACATCTTCACCTCCCTCGTAGGGGTGCCTCTACACTGTCAAGTCAAGCACTCCATCGATCTGACCCTAGGTGCATCGTTACCCAATGGACCAATCTATCAGTGCTCCTTTCTAGAGAATGATGAAATAAAGAGGCAGATTTAGGTACTGCTAACTAAAGGTCACATCTAATCGAGTTCATCATCGTGTGGGAGCCTGATCATGTTGGTATAGAAGAAGGATGGGACTTGGAGACTCTATATTGACTATCGGGCATTGAACAAAATCATTGTGCGGAATAGGAAACTGATCCCACAAATTGATGACCTTCTAGACTAACTCAAGGGGGAAAATATTTCAGCAAGATCAACTTGAAGTCCATATATCACGAGGTACCAATCGAATCCTCTGATGTGTGGAAGAATACCTTCAAAGCCAAGGAGGGCCTTTTCGAATGGTTGGTTATTTGTTTCAGGTTGACAAATGCTCCTGCAACCTTCATGAGGCTAATGGATGAAATCTTGCGGCCATTCACCAACTCATTTGTAGTGGTATACATGGATGACATCCTGATCTTTAGTTAGATTTGGAAGAGCACCTCCACCACATCTGATAGGTTCTCCAAACATTGCGGTAACACAGGCTATGTGCATATTTGGAGAAATGCACTTTTGGCATGACCCATGTTCATTATCTGGGATACATTATTGATGAACGGGGTCTACATGTGGATCCATCCAAGATCCAAGTCATTCAGTATTGGCCAGCCCTAACCACTCTGACAGAGCTCTGTAGCTTTTTGGGTCTTGCCAATTTTTACTGCAGGTTCATGTTGGGATTCTCTCATATCACTTTTCCCTTGAGTCAAGTCACCAAGGGAGGAGTGAAAGAAAAATTATTTTGTTTTGAATCTCAATGAAAGGCATTCGCAGAGTTGAAACATCACCTCTACTCTGCACCAGTTCTCATATTACCAAACTTGCAACAACCATTTGAGATCGAGACGGATGCCTCTAACTATGTTATTGGGGCATTCCTTACTCAAAATGGGTATCCAGTGGCATATCATAGTGAGACACTTTCAAACACAGTCCAGAAGTATCCCACTTACGACAAAGAGATGTATTCCATTGTGTAGGCCCGCCGACAATGTAAGCGTTACATTTTGGGGAAGGAAACAGTCATCCACACAGACCACCGACCCCTTTAGTTCATACAGATGCAAGGGAAGTTGCAGAATGATCACCATCAAAAGTGTTCCACATACATGCAACAATTCCATTTGAATATCAAGTATAAGAAGAAAAGCATGAATAATGTTGCAAGCAGCCTCATCCTACCACCAATCATGGCGTTAACCACCGTGCTCAACTCTTGTGGGCACGAGACTTCTGATTGGCCACTTCTCTACAAAAGTGACCCAGAATTTGGCCACACATACCAAATGCTCTTGGAGGGTCATCAAGTTCCAAATTTTCACCTCCAAGATGCCATGTTATGCCACCTAGGACACATTTATATTCTTTTAAGAAAGCGCACCAAGATGATTTGGGAAGTGCACTATAGTCAAGTCATTGGGCATTTTGGGGTTAATAAAGTGGTTGCAGTACTGCATAAGTATTTCTATTGGCCGAATCTTTTAGAGGATTTCGGGAAATACATCAGATCCTGCACTACCTATGCCAAATCAACCATCAAGAAGCAAGGCATCTATACTCTGCTACCTACCCCTAGTCGACCTTAAGAATCCATCTCCATGGATTACATGTCGAGACTTCCTTCTACTAAGCATGGAAACGACTATGTTCATTGCCCTATGGGAGCCCGATCATATTGGTACAAAAGAAAGATGGAACTTGGAGACTCTGTATTGACTATCATGTGTTGAACAAGATCATTATCTAGAATAGGTACCTGATCCCACGAATTGATGACCTTCTGGACCAAATCAAGGGGGGAAATATTTCAGCAAGATTGACTTGAATTTCGTATATCACCAAGTACCAATCAAACTCTTCAATGTGTGGAAGACTACCTTCAAAGCCAAGGAGGGCTTTTTTGAATGGTTGGTTATGCCTTTCGGTTTGACGAATGCTCTTGCAACCTTCATAAGGTTGATTGATGACATATTGTGGCCATTCACTAACTCATTTGTAGTGGTATACTTGGATGACATCCTAATCTTCAACCAGAGTTGGGAAGAGAACCTCCACCACATCCAACAGGTTCTCCAAACACTGCGGAAACACAAGTTGTGCATCAATTTGGAGAAATGCACTTTTGGCATGTTCCAAGTTCAGTATCTGGGATACATTATTGACGAACGCGGGGGGGGGGGGGGGGTGCATGTGGATCTAGCCAAGATCCAAGTAATTCGGGATTAGCTAGCCCCAACCACTCTGACAGAGCTCCACAGCTTTCTGGGTCTTGCCAATTTCTATCGAATGTTCATGTTGGGATTCTCTCATATCACTTGGCCCTTGAGTCAGCAAAAGAATTTTTTTTTTGGTCTGTATCTCAATAAATGGCATTCACAAAGTTAAAACATCGCCTCTTCTTTGCACCAGTGCTCACATTACCAGACTTGCAACAACCATTTGAGATCGAGACAGATGCCTCTAACTATGTTATTGGGGAAGTCCTTACTCAACAGGGCCATCTAGCGGCATATCATAGTGACGCACTTTTAGACACAGTCTGGAAGTATCCCACTTATGACAAAGAGATGTATTCCATTGTGCAGGTCTACCGACAATGGAAGCATTACATTTTGGGGAAGGAAATGGTCATCCACACAGACCACAAACCCTTGCAATTCATATAGATACAAGGGAAGTTGTAGAATGATCGCCATCAAAAGTGGTCCACATACCTGCAATAGTTCAATTTGAATATCACGTATAAGGAAGATAGCACCAATAATTTCACAGACTACCTCAACCGACTACCAATCATGGCATTAACCATCGTGCTCAACTCATGTGGGCACGAGACTTCTTATTGGCAACTTCTCTACAAAAGTGACCCATAATTCACCCACACATACCAGATTCTCTTGGAGGATCAAAATTTCTATATTTTCACCTCTAGGATGCCTTGTTATGCCACTTGGGACACCTTTGTGTTCCTTCAAGCAAGCGCGCCAAGATGATTTGGAAAGCGCACTACAGTCGGGTCGCTAGGAATTTCGAGGTCGAAAAAATGGTGTAAGTAATACAGAAGTATTTCTATTTACCAAATCTTCGACAGGATGTCAGGAAGTACATCAGATCCTGTACTGCCTGTGCCAAAACCAACCATCAAGAAGAAAGTCCTCTATACTCCACTTCCTATCTCTAGTCGACCTTGGGAATCCATCTCCATGGATTACATGTCGATTCTTACTTCTACTAAGCATGGCAATGACAGAGGCCACTGCACAAGAGATAGATCGATAAACACACCCAGAAGTAATGAACCTATTATGATGATAAATACTAGAAACATCATAACAATGCATATTAAATGGTTCAAGGGGAAGAAGAGAAGAAGTAGTACCCGAAGGGGATGTTGTTGTAGCTATGCAAGCTCTAGTGGTGATCGGAGACGAAGGGAAAGAAACAAAAAAATTCTTCACTTTTTCTTATTCTTGACCTTTCATTTTGCATGTTGATGGCTTTTGAGGTGTCTAATTCATCAAGGTAGAAGTTGTGCCCTGTCTATAATCCCCAAATGTCGCTTCTCCTTTTGGTTTATCTTTGGATAGCAAAGGGAAATCCTTATAAGTACAACCAAGTTCATGACATATGCGACACCAGAATGGAACCCCCTCATAGTCCAATTTCTACAAACAAATATTACCCCGCCATTGCAATCTTAGATTTTCAACCAATCCCTCATGTGTTTCTAGGTGAACCAAAATGAGAGCATAAGCCATCTTTCCTAATTCTAGAAATGATTTGTCATGATCCAAGAACACCCCCAAATCATTGCCAACACATGTGAGCACATCTTCAGTTTAGAATTGGAGAGTAATTCCAGGCATTCTGACCCAAATAAATCATGCTCCCAACTGTTCATGCTCTGGATCAAATAACGAGTACTATCATTTCAGAAGGACCTACATCATTTCAATGTGCCAATATTTTGACAAGACCCAGGTCACATGTTCAAGGCCATGGAATCAGAAGGAAAACCAACCCTTAAACATGGTCATAACTAACAGTAAAGAGTCAAGAATTTTCCCCCAACTTTCGACCACCCACTTCTTTAGATGCACCATGGAGTATCCTCTACCATGCACCCTTCCAACTAAAACACTATCTACAATGTCCATGACTTCATCCAACCTAATACCTCCCTTAACACAAGAAACCTTCCTGTTTCTTCAATTTCGGTACTTTTAGTTTTCTTTTCACATTTCCTCTTAGATTCACCCTTTTTCATAGCATGATATTGAGAAAGCGAGTTCAAAGAGGAGCTAGCCCTAGCTTCTAGCTACAATCATTCTAGGGGATTTACTGTGGGACCAAAAAACAAATTTGATGTTTATATAGGAGTGGAAATCTGAAGACGCTAAAATTTGTTCACATCTTCAGTAGGATGGATTTTTCTAATAAATTTAGGCAAGTGAGACCTAGATGGACCCGGATATGAAATGTAAGCTGACGCTTCCAATATCCGCCCTGATATAGAAAACCTTCAGAGATAACTAGAGATGAGAAAGGGCTGAGACATGACGCTAGGAATTGTAATGAAGGTGGCGATGGGACCAAAAGTTGGGCATGCGACTAAGAAAATGGATCCACAAATACCCCATAGCTCTGAAATCCAAGTAAGGTCTAACCGTCAAAATAGGAACTGACGTATTCCTTTGGACCAAGGTTTTAAAAACCTACCCACGATAAAACCCTAACTTCTACTGCCTGTGAGACCAGTAGCCCTTCTGTTGCCGATGGATCCATCGTAGGAGGTTGAGGTGGCATATTAGTCTAGATTGGGACTGCTTCATACAGGTCAATGAAGTAATCCATGATCTCTTCATCCATGTCAATATGCGGATTATGTCCTAGATCCATCTGAATCCTCCTCAAAACCTGACAGGTAAACCCCACTCCAAATATTGACCTGTCAACCTCCCCAAGAAAAACGTTGATGATGATTTCCCAAACCAAAAAAAGCTTCAAGACTTAGATGTGGTTAATCGAACTCATTGGAGGACACGGGTTCAACTCTCTGCAGAGAGACAAAGCCATCGTGGCCAATCTCCTCTTATGACCATTTTTCTTGTATGGATATTTATATGGATCCTACTGAAATTTTAGGAATATGTGTATGTATCAGAAGTTGGATATTTAATCCCATTGCAATTTGATGGAAAATATTTCATATTTTATCATCTTAAGTTTTCTTAATTACATTTAAATTTCTTTTGATGCTTTACATTTTTCTTTGTATGTATAATAATAATTAATATGAATTATGTTATACATGTTATTTCTATTAGTTGTCTCTCATTGATTCTCAAACAATGTTATATATTTATGCACATTTTAATATTTACATTTATATTTTGATAATATATAGTTCCAAATATTCATATATACTCCCAATTCATATAATTCTTATAGTATTATGTTCCAATTATATGGGTTTCCCATTATGATTTTAATATGCAATGGAAAAATTTAGTTGTTTTTGTTTTAGCCATTTCAAAAAAGCCATTTAGAAAAACCCTTATACATTTTGACAAGTTTATATGGTT
>APFE031676548.1:78256-96477 GCA_000404065.3 Pinus taeda | reverse complement strand
ATATATATATATATGTTTCCATGTTTATGGTTCCATTATACATATGTTATTATTCGTTTTAGACATGTCATTTGAAGGCACAAGCAAGCATACAAGAAAACAAAATTTGTCACTAGCTTCACGTGACATGTCTAATGAAAGTCATTGCTTATAATATCAACAAAATAAGGAAGCAATAAACGAGCATAGGATAGCTACATATCATAGAAGAATTAGTGAAACCACTCTTCAAAATGATTTTATGATTCCTCATAAGTATCGTAGTATGGATGATTTCACGGAAAGAACATTTCCCATTGATAGTTCATTATCAAAATATGTTCCTTGTTAGTGTAATTTTGGTGTTCAATGCTCTACTTGCAATTTTCATAATATTGGGGAAACATCTTGCAATCAGGAAGATCATCATGTCGATAATGTGGATGCAAATTTCTAGTGTAACCCTTTTGCATCTGCAATTGCAAGTTTCGAGCAAGGCCAAAGGTTGCAAAACATCCATGGTGGAGGAAATGATGGCATTATATGTGATGATTTGGATAATAGTTTACTTGCCTATTTGTTTTATAATTTGGATCCATTTGCTTGACACATCAGATCTTCCAATCCCCCTTCTCAAGATAATGTTGTCCTGCCAAGAGAATCAGACATCCCTAGTAGAATTTCACGTGGAACAATTGAGATATCCCAATGATATTTTGATTTTGGCTAAAATACCAATTGTTTTATTATATTCCTCTATTTACATTTTTTTTTACTTAACTTATAAGCTATTTTCTTCTCTTCAAACAAGATACAACTCATTTTAATAGAGGCGTGGAAATTAACTCCCCAAGTGTTCCATCTACTAATATCAGAAGTGAAGATGAAGCGTGGCATAACCTTCCTCTGCATTCTCCTAGACAATCGAATTGGAAAACTAATGTAAATGTTCAATGTATTTTATTTATTTTTCAGTTTTTGAATTTTTAAGTGGTTGGAGATTGAATTTTATTATGTATTTTATTTTCTTTGAACATGACAAAACTCATTTCAATAGAGGCATAGAAATTAACTTTTTATATGTTTCATCTACTAATGTTAAAAGTGAAGAGGAACCATCTTATAGCATTCATCCACATCGCCAAACAAATGTAAATTTTGGATGAATTTTTTTCTCTCATTTTTTCATTTATAGGTAGTTGGACATTGTATTTTATAATCTCTTATGGCAAAAACATGATTTCATATGATCAGGTTGGAGAATTGGGATCCAAAATATCAAATTGTGAAACTAATGTAAATGTTCAATGCATTTGATTGTTTTCCATTTTTTAAATAGAGGCATAGAAACTAGCTCCCCAAATGTTCTATCCACTAATGTTAGAAGCGAAGATGAACCATCTCATAGCCTTCATCCACATCACCAAACAAATGTACATGTTGAATGCATTTGATTGTTTTTTTCATTTTTTCATTTATAATTAGTTGGACATTGAATTTAATAATATTTTATGACAAAGACACCATTTCATCCTCTCGGGTTTGAGAAATGCAGACCATAAATTTGGAAATTCCAAGTCATAGATCCATTCCACGTGTTTCGAATTTGGGAAGGCCCTCTCATGTTGCTGAAGATGAAGTACATTTTAGAAGAAATTTTAGTGTTACAAATGGATCTCAAAATGGTCCGACTGATATAGATCATATTAATTTTGATGAAAACATGATTGCAATTCATAAAATATTTCAAGCAAAGATGTATAGCTTGTCAGTTGTCCAAATGTCCCACATTTTCCAAGAATCATATCCTAGAATCTATGTTTTGAGAGATTATGAGGGACTTATTTGGAGACAATGTAAGAATGAAAGAGGCATGGGGGCTTCACTCAATGAACCTCTAATGCATCACATGCGTTCATGGCATATTAAACAATACCCTTAATTTGACTACATATTGGAAAATGTCTCTAAAAATCACATTATTTAACCCCCTACCAACACGAACCTAGTACACCTTCCCAATTTAAAAAAACCCCTACTTTCACTAGATATTGTAGGTATCCATTTTTTCATTAAATTTTTTTATACCCCTTTAGACTTTTTCATTAACTTTGAGCTCCAGTTTTTTTAACTTCCAATATGAAAATCCTTTAACCTCTATATATCCCCCAATACATTATGTCATTTTTTTCTCAATATATATCCCCCAATATGAATGCACATGGTATGGTATTGCTCCCCCAATGAAACCCCCATGGAAAGAGGTGCTCATATTTTTTTGATATAATAACATGGATCCTCGTGAGAAACCTCATGTTTTAAGAGTTCTTACTCAAGTTCAAGAAATGCTAATAGCACGTGTGAATCCTATTTTGCAAGTGACACATGCTAGAGGTGGGAAATAATGGTCACACAATTAGCTTTCCTCAAGATATTTCTACAATTGCACAAAGTCTTCCCCTACATGTTTAAGATCTCAGATTCCTAATTATGAGGAGCCATGTTGCTCATTCTAAATACTATGAATGTTATGTGAAAAGATATCAAGTTATGGCTGCATTGATTTTCAAAATCCAACATGATCAATATTATTGAGATGTTGTAATTGGTTATGATTCAGTGAATGATTTTCACGAAAGATCGAAAAATGTCTCCTCCAGGCTTAAATTTTTTTATTGTGATATTGAAGAATCTCAGATAAATGCAACTAATAATAAAGTGTTACCTATTAAGCATTTTCCCTCTCATTATTATTATTTTGTTTTTCACCTACTAAATGAATGAAGAGAAGTGGAAGAAATTATAGCATTTCTTGATAATGTTGATTCTTCACCTGTTATGGATTAGCCCAATATTGGAACCTCTCCATTTAATGAATATAATACAAAGGGGCTATTAGATATGGAATCCCCCACATTGTTCCCCACTAGTGATGTTGATTTCTTGTAGCCATGTATTTGTAGTGTTGAAATTCATGAGTATGCATTGCATCTTCTTAGATACTATGATCAGAGATTTGGAAGCCATCCTCACTTTTGGTATTGCCTATTGAACATGATAATGCAGCATTAGAGCGAAGTAACTATTGTATTTTGTGTAAATAAACAATTACATGATAACTCACATACAATAACTAAAGAGTTGTGTCACCAACTTTCTTATTTACTAGATAAGAAGTTGGTTGAACACCTTATGCAGTTTGGTTCTTCTCTCATAGGTACAAGGGAATACTAGACTAACTGTCAGGCTGAATTAACTGACATGATTACTCAGTTGGGATGTCCATATTTATTTTTTATTTTGAGTGCAACTGACACAAAGTGGCTAAAGTTGCATAACCTCATCATCCATACATTCACATTCTCGTCCTTTAAATGAGCACAGTGTGAAAATTGAGAATGTTATCCAATTCCTCATATTGTTTCCACATTTATGCACCATAGATTCAATATATTTTGAGAGGAAGTTATCCAAAAATATCTTAAACTTAAATACTTCTGGTACAAGTTTATGTTGTTGAATTTATTTCATATACTTGTCAATTGTTTATTATGATTCTGTTTATATTGTTTGTATTAACTATGTCTTCATTTTCTTAAAATATGATTGGTAGCATAGAGGTTCAACAAATATCGATGGTTTCCTATGGTTGCAAGGTCCTCCTGACATGGAAAGACTTGATTGGTCAAATTCTTCTGATGTACATCTTTCAAACATATTCATTGACGAGTATGTAACTGCATGGAATCCACGTGACATACATCATTGCAAGATAATGGTTCCACGAAGCCTCAATGATGGCCATTGCCTATTGAATATTGATTAGATTTTCTTTTGCAATCCTCATGATGATTATAAAGAATATTAAACCGTGTCCAAAGGAAAACAAAGTGTAGTGTAGATTCTTGTTTGCACAAAATGGGCACTATTCTCGCATGTTGTTACAATGCTCCATGGGATCTTTGTGATGAATCAATATTATTGATAGACGATCAAGAAAGAAATAAATATGAGTCAACAAGAAATGATGATAGGCTCAATGTACACAAAATTGACCTTCTAACCATGTGGTATGCAAATGTTGTTTTCCAACGAGTCCTTTCTCGATATCCTGTCTCGAAATATATTTCTAAGTATGCATCAAAAGCATAAAAAAGGTCTGAAAGTTATCATTATATGTTAACTAGAATTTAAAATTCTCTTGGCTATGAGGATCATGATTTATGTGCATACAAAAGGTTTCTTGCAGAAACGGATGTTGATCGTGACATTGGAGCACAAGAAATGTGCCATATGTTTCCTAAGCTACCTCTTATTGTTTGTAGTCAGAAATTTGTTTCCTTAAATGTTGGAAGAAAGGTTTTTATGAAAATATCAACGGATGGCTTGCAATGTTCATCTAAGAATATTTTTATTCAACATTATCAAAAGAGACCTTTTTTCCTTGAACATCTATCTTTGATAGAAATAACAAGATCTTATACTTTGATAGCAAGCGTAAAAAAGATCCATGCAAGCCTCGGGATGTTCATGCTATTTTTCGAGTTTGGCCGCAGTTTTATTCTATTCTTAGGGAGGCTTCAAATGAATTTTAAACCTTTTATTAGAAAAAATTGCTCTTATACAAGCCATTTCATAGCATTCCCTTCAATATTGGCCTTTCAGCTGAAATAATTATTGAAAATTAGAGGAATTTCTGATATTGAGCATGGCATGTTGATTAGAATCCATTAATTATCGGAAATATTGAAGATGAATAAGATGATGATTTCGCTAATCAGGAAATGAATCTTGAAGATGATTTTCAAGATTGGAAGCTTTTCTCTCGCTTGGTTCCACCAAATGATGTGAATGTTTCTGATCTTCACATCCTTGGTTGAACGGACTTTGATATATCGTTTGACTGGCAAAGTGGAACTATTTCTAATGATGTTGTAGAGGAAAATATTAATTTTTTAAGGAACAGAAAATCAAGGGGTGATATTATTGACCTTTCAAATAGAACATTTGCATCTCCATATGCACTGGCAGAAAAACAATGACTTTCTTTTGAAACTGTCTTAAGGAACTTTGTTGAATATCAGAGTCGTGAAGCTCTTCTTATGATTATTCAAGGAACTATAGGAACTAGGAAGTCTTTCCTTATCCATTGTATTTTTGAAGCTCTCTCTAATTTGTAAAGTAATGGAAGAAGTCATTTTCTTCTTATTGCACCAATAGGAATAGTTTCTTTTAATATACATACAAAAACAATACACTTGACTCTAAAAATTCCAATTAAAGGTATGCAACCACTATCATGGAAATCACTAGCAATACTCCATGAATAAATGAGGCATATTCGATATACATCAATTGTTGAAATGGTATTTCAAGGATCAAGGTTATTCATGCAAATAGATGTTGGATTACGAGAAGAATTTCTAGAGAAAAATGATTGTCCTTTTGGTGGTAGATCCATCATTTTTGTGGGTGACCTTGGCCAACTACCTCTTGTGAGAGATAAGACTTTTGTATGTAGGTAATACAACAGGGAAAGTCTTGTGGAAAAAATTCAACATTGTTTTCACTCTCGACATAATGTTTTGCCAACAAGGGAATAATGACAAACAATCTTGTTTTTGTAGAGTCCTCAATAACATAAGAAATGCAGATATTGTTCTTGAATATTGGGAGTTTCTTATGTCATGGGCTGATATGAGGTTACTTCCTAAAACAAGGGATTTATTTAATTCAACAATTCACATGTTTCCAACAAATAATTTGGTCTCATTCCATAACAGGCATATGTTAAAAACATTAAAGTATCCAATTGCATGATGTATTGTTGAGCATTCAAGGTGTACAAAAATCATTGGTGTTGGTGATCATTAATTGGATTGTGAAGTTTTGTTGTGTTGTGGTCGATGCGTTATGTTGACATGTAATTTGTGGGTTTAAGTTGGCTTGGTGAATGGTGCACTTAGTTATGTGAAGGATATATTTTATACACCTACCTCTAAGCCACCTCAACTTCCAATGCTCTCAACTGTTCTTTTTGATAAATATGTTTGTGCTTCATTTGATGTAAGAAATCCAAACATTGTACCTATCACGTCAGTGATAAGAGATTCCTTTGAAGATGGCATGAGCTCTTACAATCCACAAGTCATATGGATTGACTTTAGAATGGGCATCAATTGATATCGGGAATAAAGAGAAGCAAGGCCTAACCTTCACAACCATATCAAGAGTGAAATCAATAGATGGTTTATGAATTTCACCACCTTTCTCGTTTTAGTGTTATTCCAAGATGAAAGATACTGCACATGTTACAATTAGGAAGAAAGAAGAGGAGAAATTGATGTTCATATCAGTGTGACATGAAACTAATAATATTCTGATCTATTTATAGAATGTTTTTCAAATTGATTTTATTGTCCTCTTTATTTATTTTTAATATAATAATGATTTTATATATTCATGAGATGGATACATTCATTATGTTCATAGTAATATTTGATAAAGTTGTTTACATCATTTTTCACGCTGTTAAATTTACTTTGTTTTTTAGTAAGTGTCTATTGTTTTTTTTGTTTAGAATGAACCATTTAGACATACACAACTAGCTATATAAACCAACGAATAAAAATAAATTTAATGATTGGTTCATATTGATATTAATATTGTCAATCCATGTTATCATGAATTACAAAATTATGGGCTAAATGTTATTAATATTAATTTTGCCAATGATATCCAATATTAAAGAAAATTTTGGCCAGCATACCGAAAATTACCAATAATAATATTAGTAATTAATATGTTTATTATTAATATTAATATTAAGATATTTAATATTAATGTTAATACAAATATTGTGTCTATACATAATATTTTTTAATATTAATAAATAGTTTAATGTAATATTATATTGAACACAACATTAATATTATATTAAAGAAAATATATTAATTATACATAAAATTAATTTAAATATAAATATAGATTTTCTAACATTAATAAAATTGAATTTTAAATATTAGGTTGACAAAATTGTGAAATTTTGTTGAATATTGTAATAAGGGTCTTATCACTCATTTCATGTATACAATATGTATTGCTAATGAGGTTTATATTTGTAGAAATTTTTATATCATTTGGTTCATGTAACATTAGGTTATTTTATAACATGAGGTTTATAAGGTTAATCTTTTTAACATTAGTAAAAATGAGGTATTATGTTTTATGTGTGTGTGTGTGTGTGCACGCGTGTTTGGGTGTTTGTGCGTGTGCGTATTAATTTTGATTTTTTTTTTTGGTCTTTGAAATGAGATATGGAGAATAGTGATGTCTTCTATTATGCCACAACGGTGCACAATATTGCTGGAGTTATAAGTTAGCTTTCATATATTCGGAACAAGCATGATAGAAAACTTGGCTTCCATCCTTCTTTTGTTGATGAGCATCTTCGTGTGCTAGATGAAATGAAAATAGATGTGGAATACTTGTTGCATGTGCACCAGAGGGAGTCTGGGAGGAAAAAAAGAAGGCATTGGTTGGAGAGCATGAAGGGTCATGATCATTATCTTGTTGATTTGAATTGGTGTTTCTTTTATCATTGATCTGGTTGTGTTTTGGAAGAGACTATTCGATAAATTCCTTTGGATGGAATGTTTGAAGTTCACTTCCATAGTGGAATTGTTTGATTTAAAGACTATATATATATATATATATATGTTAATTTCATTGTTCTTTCCTCAGTTTCAATGCCAATGAAATGGAATTTTTTCTCATTGTTGTTGTTATGTATAACATTGTATATATTTGGTCTTAAAATGTCATATTGTGTTGTTCTTTTTTAAATCCAAGGTGTTCAATTTCGATGTGTTTTTTTTCCTTTCCTGTTTTGACTTTGTGTTCTCTCAAAATACATATTGCTCAATTTTTTTTATTTATATTCCTCTGCTCCAATGATGGTGTTACTGTTTTATTTTCTTCTCTTGGATTTATAATTGTTTGGGTCTCTTTACTATGTTAGTGCCTTTTGTAAATGAAAATATTATTGAGGTTTATAATATTAATGTTGGGCCTTCATATTCTTGTTGTTTATATCCATATTCTTGAGATTTATACTATTAATACATCCATTTACTGATATTAATGTATTTATGCTTTAAATTTTATTAATTGCTTATAATGTATTGATATAAATGTGTTATTATTAATGTGTTGGTGGTTTATCATGTTTTAATGGTTTATAGTGTATTATTATTTATGTATTGATGTTAATATTTTGTATTGATGTCTTTATGGTTTGCATTGTGTTTCTTACATTGATTGTGGTTTACGTTTATTATTGTTGTTTTATATTATTGCATTATTTACGTTTATAATATTCATGTTAGGGCTTTAGGGATTAAGGGATCTAAAATATTTAATATGACATATATATATATATATATATTTATATCTATATATATATTATAGATTAATTTTATTTATATATTTATATATATATATATATATATATATTTATATATTATATATTATATATATTATTCTCATTTTGAAAACCAACCATCATCAGCGCTGATCGAATGTTGCATTATGACAAATATTGTCTCGATATGAAAACCAAAATCAACCATGGTGAATCTTGGTCAACCATGGTCCAATGTCGCATTGTAACAAAGATTGTCTCAATATGGAAATCAACAATCGTTAAGAATGGTCAGCGATGTTTATTTTTTGGTTTATAATATTTATCTTTGGATTTAAACAACTTGGGTTTATAATATTAATCTGTTGGGGTTAATATTATTCCCTTGGGGTTTTTCGTATTTATCCATTGGGTTTATAATATCAATCCCTTACATTTATTGATCCAAGGGTTCATATTCCTAGGGTTTATAATATTAATCCTTGGATGCAATATAAATCCATTTGGTTTATAATGATGGTAAAACCTTCAGTTTATAAATCATTTGGGTTTCTAATGATGGGTGCAATATAAATTTATTTTGGCTATTAATGTAAGGGTTCATATTTCTAGGATATAATATTATTCATAGGGTTTATAATATTAATTCTATGGTTTAATATGAATATGATGCATTTATAATCTTGGTCAACCATGGTCCAATCTCAAATTGTGACAAAGATTATCTGAATACAAAAATCAACCATTGTGAACCATGGTCCAATGTCTTATTGTGACAAAGATTGCCTCAATATAAATATAAACCATGGTCCAAAGTCACATTATGACAAAGATTGTCTCAATATGAAAATCAGCCATGGTCAACCATTTTCAACCATCGTCAACCATCATCAACCATGGTGTAATGTTGCATTGTGACAAAGGTTGTCACAATATGAAAATGGACCATGGTCAACGATGTTTATTTTATGGTTTATAATATTTATATTAGGGTTTATATAAGTTGGGTTTATAATATTAATCCCTTGGGTTTATCCCCGACGGGGTTGTCCAATCATCATGACAGGTGGTTGTGTGTTGGAGTGTGGAGCCAGATGGGCCTCCACACACAACATGAACGTCATAAAGGTAATTGGGACCTAGGCTCCTCCCATGGGAATTACTTAATGTGCAACAAAGGTAGGAGGGTAAAAATTTGTAGATTTTTGGAAATGAGGAGGGAGTGTTGGGTGCAGGAGAGTAGTGAAGTATTGGCGTCCTGGCTCAAATGAAGGCTTGGGGTGATGGTACAGGATGATTTCGATGCAGGTGGGTATACGAGGGAATGGAACCTACAAGCACTTTGGTCATGGGATCCAGGAGGGAACTGGAATAGATGTCGCGATGAGAATTACAGTCCTAGGGTTGGAGAGTGTGGGTGGTGGGTTTTCGCTTCCCATACCTCACTCTTGGTCTACTTTAGGAATGGGATTTATTTTTTGGAGAGGAAATGTGGCAGAGAATTTGGGTCATGTATATTCCCCTAGAACAGCTTGTCCACTTTAGATACTGGTAGAATACCCCCCATATCATCGGTAGATAGTGGTGAGGGGTACAATAATTGCACCAGATATACAGTGAACCCTGATGCCGGGGACGTAACCAGTGTATTTTTGTGTTTGGTCCATATTAGGCTTCTGTGGTGCGTTGTACAGGGAAATCAAGTTCATCCCCGTGGTGTTGAAACTGGCAGAGGAGGAGTCGGTTATATGCCGAGATAGAGAGGTCACACTCACAGAGGAGGAGGAAGTCACCATATGGAAAATCGTCCGCCACAGGATGTGCCCAGTTGAGATTCAGAGTCTATCATGACCTGCCACTCTGATGCTGAGGCAACCATGTCCCCGAGTCGCTCCCCAGGCTACGTAGAGGCCCCTCCACCCTGGAATCCATTTCAAAAAAATTGAACAATCTCCATCTGTGCATGGAGACTCTGAGGGAACAACGTTATGATGACTGGAATGAACTGGTGGCCTACATCAACAACCTCAAACACACGCAAAATGAACTCTTGGACTCCATAGATGACCTTCAATGACAGCTCCAACGAAAAAATGACCACCTCCATGCTTTGGAGACGTGGGTGGAGCATATTAATTGCCACACGCATGAGCGAACAACGTTCTTTGCAGCCCTGCCACTATTTCCCCCCAACCCACCCTTGTAACATGTAATTATGGAAAATTATCTCTTTGTGCTACTTTTAGCTTGAAAATAACCAATGACACAGGTTGTCTTGGCTTCTTCACAGGCTCAATCTTGTCGAGAGCAAAACTCTTGTTAGCTCTCAAGCCTGTTATTTTCCTTAATGTGGCAGCAATGATGTAATTAGATAATCTGTTGATGTATTTTGTTTTTTAAATTACGATAATATAATGCAGCATTTTTAACCGACAAAAAATAAATAAAAAATCCCTTGGGTTTAATATTATTCCCTTGGGTTTATAATACCTTGGGTTAATAATATAATTCCTTGGGTTTAATATAAATCCGTTGGGTGTATAATCATTGTCAACCATGGTCCAACATCACATTGAAAATCAACCATGGTCCAACATTGCATTGTGATAAAGATTGTCTCAATTTGAAAATCAATCATGCTCAACGATGGTGAACCATGGTTGAACATCACATTGTGCAAGAAATAAAAAGATATGTTAGAAAATTTTGAAAAAGAAAAGAATAAATATGGAGATTCATCACTTCTCTTTCTTAAAGTAAAGTTAGAAGAATCAAAGAAAATTGAAGATACTTTGTTACAATAGCTAAAAGAGAAGAGCAATGAGTGTGAATGTTAGAAGAAGAGATAGTCTCCCTTAGAAAGGAATTATAGAAAACCAAGACTCAGTTGAACAAGAAATTAAAGTTTATTAAAGGATCTAACAAGTTAAATGAGATTATTATTATTCAGAAATATCCTTTCATTAAAATTGGTCTAGGCTATAAAGGAGACTAAGAAAGTTGAAGACAAAGAACCTATTATCACAAAACCTAACCCTAACAAGCTGCTAATCAGGAAGACTTCGAGTAACTATTTGAAACCGACTTTTGGCTAAGGCTTAGCCTCCTCAACTTGAGAGGGCTCTCTCACTAGGTTAAAGATTTTTATAATGGATTAGATGGCTAACTCTATGAAACAAATGAAGAAGTGTAAATGGTTGAAACATATTCAATAAACATCCATTGGGCTTATGGAGTCAGAAAATGCTTAGTATGACAACAGTATCAGTTGAACATGGAAGTCAAGGCATCAAAAGTTCAATAAATTAGTTAACATATAGAAACAATTAGGAAACACGGTATACAAATGTATGAAGGAAGTTAGAGCATTGCCAATGAGTTATAAGTAGCATACATTCATACTACTACAAATAAGGAAATGAGGACAAACATAAAACAAGCCACCATTGAACTCTTTCTGAATCCTGAGAAGTAAAGCCAAAGTTTGTATTCATAATAACATAATCTTCTACAATCACAATATGAGTGTTTTCTCTGAAAATTTCCAACCCTTAGTGGATTACAACTCTTGTCATATATAGAGTTTCCTTACAAGCTTGAATTCCTTCCTCGGACAAGAGGGGAATTCAAATTTCTCTAGACCTGACACCTATTGCACTTTAAAAAAACTATTAATTACAACTGACTGTAAACTAATAGTCTTAGAGACCTAATTTGACTAGGAGTGTAACTCCTTATCTATGCTGGCAACAACCTTAGCTATGAAACAAACTTGTTCTTTGACATTTGTCCCTCTTCATCTTTGGCTTGAGTGATGACTTTAAACTCCATGTTGGCCTTTGATTGCTTGTCCTTTAACTGTCCCTGGATACTAGGAAAATTGCCCTTGTTTTTCTGTTTTGGTCTCCAAAGTGGTTCCTCAAATTCTGCTAATCAGTTTATCCCTTTTAATAACATGTAATTCCTTGAATTAGACCAAAGGTCCTGCTCATATACTCGTGCTAAGACAAAACTCCTTAGAAGTTGGTTGAAGCATGACAATTGTCTGAGCTACAAAAATGTCTGTTGTTTTCATAGCTCAGAGTTCGGAGATATTAAATGCCTTTCATTCTTTGAATTTTACTTTGCTTAGTATTCAAAACTTCTAAGGTGTCCCTTTTGTGTCTTCTATAGCAGCATTATTTCATAATGGCTACCCCCTTTCATTTCAAAATTGATACAAAAAAACAAAACTGGAAGCTTCAGCAATTTCGTAGCGCGCTACAAAACTGTTGTTTATTATATGTCATTTTTAGTAGTTTTGTAGCATGCTACAAAACTGCTATGTGAGTCAAAAACACAGTTTTTTTTTATTCTTGGGATTTTTAATGGCTTCTCCATATGCTAAAGAGCCAACCAAATCTGACATTGTCCATCCAAAAATAATCTTCAATCTTCAAAAGGTAAACTTTACATCAAAATTGTCCCAAAATTGCTTCACTTACTTTTTGCTTCATTTATGTTGAGGCTGTTTGCTTCCGAGAAAGCTAGTGTCTATTTAGATTTGCTAGTCCCACTAAGACAGGTAGCTATATTAGAAACAAACAATTCAAAGAAACGTGTGTTTTCCTTTATGTATGATAGATAAGAGAGAAGTAGAGAGCACCAACCTCAGTCTTTCGCTTGGCTCCTTGCTTGTTTCCTCTCTCCTTTTATAGAGCTTCGTCACTCCTTTCTCACTTGTCCCGCTTCAAAGAACACCTGTAGAGGAAAAGCAAAAAAATACCATCAAAACATAGAGACCAATAATACCATAAACAATGTAGAATCAGATATACATTAACCATACAATTGCATTCATAAATACAAGATTCATAAACACACAAGTATATGGAGGAAAACTCAAATAGCTTTATTGATAGTAGAAGTAGAAGAGAGGATTACAACCCAGCTATCTGATCCAATATCATCCTCCCAGCATGAAAGCCCTCTTCACCTCATGAAAAGAAAGATCACCCAACAATACAATGTCTCAAAGAGAAACCAACAACACTTCCTTACACATTACAAAATTCCAGCCCCTAGATCTCTAGGATGAGGGATCCATATATAGATATTTGCAGGGCGGTGAATCAGCTTCTAGGATTTTGATTAGTTTCATTTCACTGATAGTTCTTGGTTCCACTTGGAGATTTCATGATCTCTTACTCATCCCTAGGCGAATTTAGAGAGGCAAGTGTCATATGAGCAGTTTCTAGAAGATTCTATGAGTTTCCACCTAGCAAACTACCTCTGCCATTTGTCTGCGCTCACTCGTCGTACGCTATAGAAGGATTTTTTAGTATGCATCATACCCCTTGTGTGTAAAAAGTGAGATGCATCGCACCCTCAGCATGGAGCAGTCTATATGGTCCAGTTTGACCAATTCTGAATAGTTTTTCAGGGAGAACTTCTGGGAAATGATGTAATCAGTTGACCTTGATCCTTTAGGGTTTGAAACAACACTTTTAGGAGTTTGAGAGCCCTTGGTTTATAAACATATGATATTGGGGTTGCAGTGCCCAAATATGTCTATAACAGTTGCCCCCTAAAGCATGAGGTCATAAATCTTCTGATGTCGGGTGAAATGCTTTATCATGAGGATCCAAGGTTTTTCGAACTGGAAGGTGACCTGTATAAAATACAATTACAATACATTATCTTCATATTACTTTCATGATCTAGTTGAGGTGGGCATTCCCATGCTCAACTTTATAAATTCATTTTCATGTACATAGGACAAACAAGCGTCTGTGTGGCAGACTAATGATTCTAGTAGAGCCATCATCCCTTAAATTGGATGATCATCTATGCAACTATGGAGTACATTTGATGTCTTTATTTTCCTAAATATATCTCAACCCAGATGAATGAAACTAGATCTAGGGTCTTCAAACTCGTTCAATATTCACCCGTTGTATAAGTCGATCCATGTGAAAAGATGTCCTGAAGTCGAACATGGAAAGACATCGCCTGATTACCGGCCAATGATGTAAGCTATTAATAGGCACGAGAGGAATCACCAATAATGATGATGACCCTCAAGGTACTACAATACAATTTACATGGTGTGAATATAGGACCTGATGTTGAACACCACACAAAATCTTTCGGTCGAAGGCCATTGATGTAAACATGTCACCGGAAGTGAGAAACTTGCCATTGAGGCATGTAAGCTTCAAAGTACTAAAAAGGTTGTTTCTAAGTCAACTTCTTGGATAATGAGCTGATGTCGACAAGAGGTGACCCATCATAGGAGGGCCTTAATAAATCCCACATCTATGACATGAAACGAAGAAAATGATTTTCTGGAGGTAAAAACGATTTGATGGTACAAGGTTCAAGGTAGCGGTCATGAAAAATGGAGCGTGAAGGTATTGCAGTGGATGAGGCATCAGCTGGGTTGGTGAATTCTCTAAGCGACTTCTCGTGAAAATATCAGCAACACTATGATGGATCGGTAGTGTTAACCCCATGGATGGTACGGAGGACCAATGTTGATGGTGAATGTAATAACCAAATCCAACTCAATCATGGTGATGGAGTGAAAGTGTCATGTTCAAGAGCGACTTGCTACCAATGAAGTTTTTCAAGTTTTCTTCCCTTTTTCCCCAGTCATTGCTGACCAGTACCTCTTTATTTTTGTCAATCTTGAGGAGGATAACATATGCTTGTTCTATAATTTTCCCTTTGGGCAAACTTGTCACTATGTTTTAGAGAGCCTAGCGACAGTGAAACTCGCTCTTGCCCAGATGGACAAGTTTGTCGCTATTGTTTTAACGAGTTTAAAGACAAAGATGACTCAGTCCTTTTCATGTTTAGAGAGTTTGAAAAGAGACGGAAAGGAAACTCTAGTAGTCCTTTTTCGTGGTATAATCCCTTAAGTCCGAAAAAGTATAAAATAATATGAAAGGGATGACTTTTCAATAGTTGTAGCGAGCCGAACAAGACAAGTGCTCGATCTTTTTATGTAATGATCCCTCAGGTCCAAAAAGATTAAAATATAGAGGAGGGATGGCACTTCCTTTTACTTTAATGAGCTGGAAAGGCCAGTAGCTCGGCAATATTTTCATATTTTATGAGTCTAAAAAAAGCTTAAAAAAGACTTGTTTTTTAGGAACGAGTGATGTATCTGGGTAGCAACTGGTTCCAGGAAAGTTTGGAACTTCTCAAACACGGCAGTGTAACGAGGGTGGCTAATAGAATCACTCGTCACAGTTGTTCCTCAAAAGGGTAAACAATCAAGTGGAGGCATATGATCGGCTAAAAGAGTGGAGGTGATGGTAAGAACATGACCAAGGTTCAAAAGGCTAATAGTAATGCAATCACAAAGGTTATTTACCGAAAGGCGGGTTTATTTTTTAATGAGCTTGAACCTTGTGCCAACATGTTCTCAATGGTGGGTTTATTTTTTAATGAGCTTGAACCTTGTGCCAACATTACTTGTTGCTAGGTTTATTTTTTAACGAGCTTGAACTTTGCGGAAACATTGCTCGTACCAGTTGTCTTTAAGGATGTATCTTATTAGTAGGTTCATTTTTTAATGAGCTTACCCCATGCGAAACTTTTCTCGGCATCTTTTGTATGTAGGCTAGAAACGACCAACTATAGAACTAAGAGTTAATGAACTACTGAGGTTAGGTAGGATAGTTTAGAAAAAAAAAATTCCTTTGCTTTTCTGTGGCTGCCGACAAAGGTGAATGGTGGATCAAACCAATCACCTAACCTTAGTTTAAATTAGTAAAATACTATGGGTTTAGAGTTATGCTGGTCGTTTTTCACTTACGTAAAAAAGGTTTGCATGCCCCCAAAAAGAAAATTAGAGTTTCTAGGTTACCATATGGTAGTCCTTACATTTAAGCAAGATTGTTTCATCCGCAGAGTGGAAAAAACACTTCCTTGGCTTTGTCCATCGAAATAGACAAAGGTGAATGGTGTGGGTTAGCACTTCCAATCACATAACCTATAAGGAAATGGTGTTTTGGACCATTCACATAAACTTCGAGGAGATCCTGTTTTGGATTGATCCCATATCCTACGAGGAAATCTATATTTTCATCTGGGTTTGCCTACCAAAGCAGACCAGGGTGCATGCCCCCTAAGTTTCGTTACATTCACTGAATCACTCGCGGTCATTAGGTGGATGAACTAGAGGTTGATGAGACATTCCTTGTGCAAAGATACCATTTAGGGATGGTGTTTGACTCGTAGCCATGTTTGAACCGGTGAATGAAAGTTGGTCAACAAATTGTACCATTTTGCCTTCATACAGGAAACACATAACCCAAAAGAGTAAGGAAACAATAGCTCCCATGCTTTAAATGTAGTCACGCCCAAGGAGTAGATTGAAATCTAGTGGCCCTTGGACTACCATCATGTTCAAATGAAAGGTTTTCCTTCTCAATGTTATAGGCAAATTTGGAAGGATCCCTAACAGTCGACTGGTTCCTTTATTGAAGCCTGACAAATTTCGAATCTTAGGTAGAAGAAATGGCGAACCAAGTGCTTTCCAAGAATTTGAGGAAAGGATATTCATGTAAGCCCCTTCATCTATGATAGTGCCAGCCATGATCATTCTATAAGCATGTACTATGATTCAGAATGGTACATTAGATGGAAGGCAGGGTCCCACTAGTAGATTCCAATCAAAGGAAATGATTAGATTGCTTGGAGAAGGGACCGAATAAATGGTCGGATGAATCTCTTGAAATGGGGAACTTCCCTCCTGTGGTAAAGGAATGGGTAGATTTACCCCATGTTCATCAGACTCGATGTTAACAAAAATAATTTGAACAGTGTCATTCTCATTCTCTTTGGATGTTGTATCATCTGAAGGTGGACCTTTTGAAGACAAGACTGGGTCGACTGCCATCTTGACCTATTGACTTTGGTCCGGTGTGGACTGAGAGGGTTTATCTTCAATGATAGATGTTTCAACTGACAACAGAGGTATGTCAGTCACATTTTCAACTAGGGATGGACTTGGCAAGAGTTTCTTGTATTCAAGTGGAATTCACTGCGGTGAAGCAGGACGGTTATCTAAGACTCTTTTAACTTCATCTCAAAAAGGACAATAGTGGAGGGCATGATCGCCTTCACAAAACCTACAAGGAAATTTAGATCTTCCTTTTTTTCCATTGACTTCATTTTCACTAGTCGATGGTGTACTCTCAACATGATCGACAGAGGTTGAAGACACCGGATAGTGAAAGCGGGGTGACCAGTCTCTCAAGATCCATAGGATGCAAGGAAAATCTCAATGATGGTGGTTTCCTTTACAAATGACACATGGAGATTTGGGTTTGGAAGGTGCAATGCATGGATTTTCCCTAGATGATGCATGGTTTCCCCCTTGTGCAGCTGGCTTCTTCTTCTTCTTCTCCTTCCCTTTCTTCTTCTTCTCAGCTACTTGGTTTTTAGTATCACTCGTTTCACCAAGTGAAGAGGAAGAAGGAGAGGGAGAAACAAATTAAGTAGAAGGTGGGGGAGCAACTCCAGTATCATCAGGTTGCTGATTTGGTTGCTAAGGAATTACGGTGTTTTGAACGACAGAGGTCGAGAATAGCCATACTGGTAGGCCAATTGTGAGCCGTGGAAGGGACAATGTAGCCATATAAGGAGCACCAATATCTCCCCAAGAAGAGAAAGGACTAGGATTTCCCCCAAGGGGAAATCCTTGATTGGTGGACTCCATTACCTCAGCCTAAGATCAACGAAGGAACAAGGATGTTATTCCGAATTAAATGAATTTTATGATGCTTTGACACAACTTGCTTTTTCAATTTTTAAGAGTCGAGAAAAA
>APFE031676548.1:29949-78042 GCA_000404065.3 Pinus taeda | reverse complement strand
CATTTACAATTCCTTATCAATGGAGGCTGAATAATGTAAAGGAAGAAGGCTTCAACAATGATATACTGATCATAAGTAGCAAAACTACTGAATAGAGCTGAAAACAATGAAGAAAAAACCAAAATCCAGAGAGGGAAACAGTCTCATTCAATCATCGCACCTGTCCTTAAGGGAAAAAGGGATGCATCTCACCTGCAGTACACGGGAGGTGCAATTCATCCAGACTACCAATGAGAGATAGTTCGATGGTCTAGGGATGAGACTGAGCTTGGTTTTCACTCACAATTTGCAACTAAGTTCAAGGATTTAGGCCGAGCCTATGATGGAAAGTAAACACAAAGTATAGGGGTATGATCTTATGAGGTTATTGAGCTACCACTAGGGCACTTAGGATGTTTTCAAGTCAGATGTTCAGTTCATAAACCAACCCGAAGATTGACTAAAGCAACGTTGATTTACTTTGTAGTTGCATAGAAAAAGCAGTTCGAAGGCTAGCTGGCCTAACTTCAGGCTCCATCTGTAGTTTATAAAGCAAATAACAGTAACAAACAAACAAACTATTTGCTCCCCAGTGGAGTCACCATTTTGTTTACAGGAAAACTAGTGTCTATTCAGATCTGCTAGTCCCACTAAGATGGGTAGCTATCTTAGAAACAAACAATTCAAAGCAACATATGTTTTCTTTTATGGATGATAGATAAGAGAGAAACAAAGAGCACCAACCTCAGTCTTTCGCTTGGCTCCTTGCTTGTTTCCTCTCTCCTTTGATAAAGCTTCTCCACTCCTTTCTCACTTTTCCCCCTTCAAAGAACACCTGTAGAGGAAAAACAACAAATACCATCAAAGCGTAGAGATCAATAATACCATAAACAATGTAGAATTAGATATACATTAACCATAAAATTGCATTCATAAATACAAGATTCATAAACACACAAGTATATGGAGGAAAACTCAAATAACTTTATTGATAGTAGAAGTAGAAGAGAGGATTACAACGCAGCTGTCTGATCCAGCATCATCCTCCCAGCATGAAAGCCCTCTTCACCTCATGAAAAGCAATATCACCCAACAATACAATGTCTCAAAGAGAAACCAACAGCACTTCCTTACAAGTTACAAATTTCTATCCCCTGGATCTCTAGGATGAGGGATCCATATATAGATATTTGTAGGGGGGTGAGTCAGCTTCTGGGTTTTTTATTAGTGTCAGTTCACTGATAGTTCTTGGTTCCACCTGGAGATTTCATGATCTTTTACTCATCCCTAGGCGAATTCAAAGAGGCAAGTGTCATATGAGCAGTTTCTAGAAGATTCTCTAAGTTTCCACCTAGCAAACTGCCCCTGCCATTTGTCTGCTCTTGCTCATCACACCCTACAGAATGACTTTTCAGTATGCATCACACCCCTTGTGTGTAACAGGTGAGATGCATCGCACCCTCAGCATGGAGCAGTCTGTATGGTCCAATTTTGACCAGTTTTGAGTAGTTTTTCAAGGAGAACTTCTGGGAAATGATGTAATCAATTGACCTTGATCCTTTAGGGTTTGAAACAACACTTTTAGGGGTTTTAGAGCACTTGTTTTATCGACATATTTGATTGGGGTTGCAGTGCCCAAAAATGTCTATAACATTGCTCTTCTCATTCATTCAGTTGAATCTTCAAATCTTCAATCTACCTTTTCATCACTCGGATTCCAGTTCTCAATTTTTCACTGACCCTTCTGATATATCTTGCCTCTTTTATTGTAGGGACCGACCAAGTGAAATATTGAGCATGACAGCTAACTATTTCAGGTATTGAAACTTTTTTATCTTCCCACAAAGCCTCCATTCTGTTGAAATTGGCTTCCTTAACTGCATGTTTCCTTGCTTTTTTCTAAGTTTGGCAATCTAAAGATGAGAAAGCTTCAATTTCTTCTTTACCTCTTCAAAACCACATTCCTCTTGCTGAGTGATAATTGCCTTACCTCTGTCATCTTTGTGCAGTTGTGATGATGTTTCTGATGGAACCACAGGTTCTTCATGTAATTCTACTACCTCCCCTATCTCACTTGCTTATGTTTGTGCCTCTTGTATCCTTCTTGAATGCCTTGTCACAAGTCTTCTTGGCTTGAACACAAACTCTGAGAACTGGTCATCAAATAGAAGATTTTTGGAAGAATTAACTATTTTGGTTTTGTTCTTACCTACTTCAAGTAAATCTGCTTGGACTAGAGGAGTTTCTTCTATGTCGATGGCCTAGAGGAGATCGTTCAAACTTCCCTTTGAAATTGGGCTTTCATCAGCAATCACAATCTTCCCTTTTTCCTTGGCTAATTAACTTCTTGTTATTCTTCTTTCGATAGTTTTATCAACAAACTGCTCTTGTACCACCTCATTGATTTGAACCTTCTTCCTTTGTGACTGTTGAGGGGTTTCTTGAACTGCTAGTGGTGTCATCGGCTCCTTCACCTGCTTTCTAGCTTTCAATTTCACAAATCTTCTTGATCTTGTTTCCTCCTAATGACTTACTACAAGTGAAGACATTTCCTTAGCCTTAGGGCTAAGTCCTGTTTGAGTTTTAAAGCTTGTCATAAACAAGAAAGCAGACCATTCTCTTCCAATCTTCTGAAGCTCATGTAAAACAATCAACTTGATCAACCCATGATGGAATAAGGAGGTTTCACAAGCTTCTTTCTTCAATTGAACCTTATCATACATTTTTCCTATGCTACGAAACAGATAAAAAGGTAAATCAAGAGATATCTTTCCAGTGAAATGTAAGAGGAGCTTAAAATGGTAAGAGTACACCTTATGGTATCTCCCCTCACAGGTAAAATATCTTTGGAGGCATGTCAGCAAGTTGGCATATGAATCCTTTACATAGCTTCTAGGCACTGATTTGGTTAAGTCTGAGCCTATGAATTTTGGCTTCAAAAATTCTTGGCAGGGTGCCATTTCGAACTTAATGTTCTTGAACCATCTGTCCTGGCCTCTTGGTATCTCGGTGACTACAGATATGACCTCAGCAGAAATTCGAATTTATAGCACTCCAACTCTTGAATTTAAACCAGCGAAATTGAGAGCAAAATCTTTGGTGACTTGAACATGACCACCTTGAAGTTTTTCACAGAATCTCCAATAGCCCACCTATTTGAATTCATGTTCAAACTCTCTGCTTCTCATGAGCACATCTAAACCTTTAGGCTCAGCTCTAAGACACCGGCCTGATCTGTGATTTTTCCTTTCTTTGGACATTTCTATGAAAACCCTGCGAGGAAACTTGAAGGTAAACCTACACTATATTGGTTTGAACATTGCCTCGCTTGAATTTGAAACTGAGAACTGCCTCGCTTGAGTTTTTCAAAAATTTCGAATGAGTGTTGTCTTATGAATGAAAGGAACACGGGACAAACCAAGACTTACTCACCTCACCTTTTTTTTTTGAAATTTGAAAGAATGCGTACAAGACATCTAATGAATCTAATGATGAGAATGAGTGGTTGCATGTGATAGGCATGGTTCAAGGACTGACACATGGTGATGAAACATTAACGGATTTTGATGGAAAAGGCAGCTAGACAAGATCTGGCACGAATCCTCAATTTCATAGCGTAGCCAGTGCAAATTCTAGGTTTTACGCTACAAAATATCCTAGTTATGAATCCTTGTTTTCATAGCACACATAGTGTATTTTTATGAGTTTGCACTATGAAAAATCTTAGTTGATTTTGTAGCGCATGTCAACTTTAAAATAGTCTTGACACATGACACCTATGAACCAATGTGGGACTAATGATAGTTAAAACAAGATTCTTGACCTTATTTTACAATGGGAACAAAACTCTATCCTATGTTTTAGACTCCCTAAACAAAACAATAGAAATGACTTTACCAACACTGACCTACAACTTTGAAACCATACAAGTTGTCCAAATTTCTTTTTAGTGATAACAGAACCAATTAGCTATGTTGAAGTAGTCAAAAAACCATATAGTAATGTAGGCAAAGGAAATGATACAACCCAGCAACAACAAAAGAAAAGGTGTAACAAAAATTTATCGAGCCACAAAAATGCTGCTATAAATCAATAAATACCTTGTCCCCCTCATAGATAAATTCATCAAAGAATCAATAGATCATATCCTCAAAGGAAAATTTCTCGTAGGTACCAAAATATTTTCAATCATTCATATTATTCATGTATAAATTTTGGACATAAGATAAAAAAAAATAATCAGGTAAGAAATAAAAGAAATAAACAATATTAGTCAAACAAATATAACATATTTATAAATCCACATAAGAATAATCCCATGGAAAACAATTCATTTTCTCCTATATATGATTATATTGAATGCTATAATTGTCATAACTATGGACATAAAGCATATAAGTGTAGAACCAGAAAATTTAAATGAGCTCCTCAAATCAAACAAGCTCAAGAGGAACCCAAAAACATGGAAGAATAAAAAGGAAGAAAATATTGAAGAATGTGGCATTATCTTATATTCCCAAAACCAAGACATACATTGGTATGTGGATAGTGGATGTTCTAAAAATATTGCTGGTGATAAAAGAAAATTCATGTCATTAAGAGAAAATAAGATAAGTAGTGTTACTTTTGGAGATAATGCTCCAAGAATGATCATGGGAAAACGAACAATTAGCTTGGTAATTGGAAGAGACAAGGAGAAAAAAGTTCTTTTTTTGGGTGGACTCAAACATAACTTGTTGAATGTGAGCCAAATGTGTTATCATGGGTATGATGTCACTTTTTCTTCCAAAGGATGTGAAATAAAGACTGCAAACATAGGGAGAGTAGTGGAAAGAGCTACAATAACATTACTTAATGCATACATATTAAATAAATAAACAGGATGTTATTTTGGGAAGCGTAGTAAGAGCTAGTGATGGCACAGAAGATTGGGACATATGAAATTTGACCATATAGTGAATCTCAACAGAAAGGAAGTTGTAAGGGACTTTCTGAAACTATCTATGCCAAGAAATACAATTTGTAAATCATGCAAAATTGGCGAGAAAATTCAGGTACCCTTCAAGGCCAATGAAAACTTATTTTCATAGCCGCTACAACTAGTTCATATAGAATTATGTGGGCCCTCAAGAACTAAGACCCCAAGTGATGACAATTATTTCATAATGATTATTGATGATTATATGAGGCTTATGTGGATTGTTTTTTAAGGGAGAAGTCTAAAGTGTTTGAAAATTTTAAGATCTTCAAAGCGTTCTCTTATTAGTACTTTTATGGTCATCCGATGTAAACTCAGCAAAGATGATGAATTTCCAAAGGTCAATCAAACTATTTAGATCCATGGTTGGAAACCTTTTGTACCTAACAACCTCAAGATCATACATTATGCAAGTTGTTAGTGTAGTTTCAAGGTATGAATCAACCCCTAAAAAATTCATCTCTTAGGTTCCAAGAGAACTTTCAGGTACTTAAGAGCCACAATGAACTATGGCCTATGGTTTCCAAGGGAACACAATTTCTCTTTCAATGCATACATAAATTTTGATTGAGTTGGAAGTGTAGATGATATGAAAATCACAAGTGGTGGTTATTTCTTCCTAGGGAATTTTTTAGTGTCTTGGACAAGCAAAATACAAACTTCTATATCACTTTGTATTTTTGAAGCCAATTGCATAATGGTTGCAGCAAGTTGTACTTAGATTTTGTGGATGAAATGAACATTACAAGACATGAATATAACTTATGATGAACACATTCCCATTATGTGTGACAACACAAGTGTTGTTAGTATATCCAAGAATCCTATTATTCACTCAAATACCAAGCATATTCCCATAAAGTATCATTTTCTTAGAGAATAGGTGGATGATTAGATTGTGAAGTTGGAGTACATATCCACAAAAGAACAAGTTGTTAGTATCTTCATTGAGCCTCTTTCTTAAGAGCCTATTGAGTATTTAAGGAAAAATTTGAGAGTGATATCTCACTAATTGCTTCACTAGCATTCCTCACAAGAACATAGGGTAGTTGTCCAAATATGTTAAGGATATTTGCATGTTATGAGGTTAGAAATTTAAAAAGAGACTAAGCTCAAAGGGATCTTCAATATCAGTTGGAGTAGTAAAAATTTAAGGGGAGTACAATGCACTATAAAATAGAAATTTTGCATGTTTCATAAGTTTTTCTCTGTCTTTCTTCAATTGGTATCACTTGATTTCAATGACAACAACCAGTATGTTTGACAACAAATTAAAATCAAAATGAGAGTAATGTTAAAGGGGAAGTAGCTAAACACTTTGAAATTGATGTCAAAGGGGGATAGTTATCAACCATTGGATCTTCAAAAGAAAAGGGGGAGAGTGAGAAAACAATGGTAGTATCTTGAACATGACAAGGAGAGTGTTTCCAGGTGGTGATGTTTCCATCAATGCGAAAGGGGGAGATTGTTGATTTTGTTGGTAGTAATTATAATTGATGCAAAATCTAGTCATTGTTGTCAAATTATGTCAAATTCAAGGGGATCTTGTTGATTTTCATGCATGATTCTTATGTTATTATTGATGTCTTGATCATTTCTGTTAAGCTTATGATGATGTGGTTGACTTTTGGTTAGCCTATCTTTGAATACATTTTATATGCAGGTATCTTGCTTAAAAGCATATGATAAGTGCTTGGTTGGATATCCCTCTAATTTTATATGGAACTTAGCCTAAATCCCAATGGATAAGAAAAAATTAAGGTTTGTATCTCAACATGGTTCCAAAGGCTCATGGTTTCAAATGGCCAACAAACATCTGACCATTCGGGGTTGGAGAAAAGGGGATGATTGCTTGAGTGTTGAAAAGGTGGATATTGAATCATTAGGATTTATCTAGGCTTCAAGGTCATCTAGGCATCCAAACATCCTAAAGAGAAATAACACAAGGCTTAAGAAAGTAGGTGAATCCTGGTTTACCCAATCCCAACACAAGGTGGACCCTAGATGGCATGGTAATATGACTTGGAAAATACAGTTGGAAAACCAATGATGTAGCACAATGAGATGATGACTGTGGTGGTGACATTTGCAAGATGACATGTTGTACTCTATGGTCATGACATGTGGCAAGTGGATTTCTCCATTTTTTGTGGCCAAGTGGCCCTTTTCGAAGTGACACTTTGTAGTGGCATGGAATGATATGTGGTAATAGAATTGGTGTGGTAGAAGAGGTGGAAGTGACCTGATAGGTGAGGTGGTAGAGCCTCGAGATTCACACTAGAGAATAGTTTTGCAAGGCTCCGTAGTGTTAGAATGGAAGTACCTAGGTATCTAGCTGACTTTTAGGTTAGAAGGTGTTGCACATCAAAATTAATATGACCAATAGGCAGTAAGTGATGGATGGAAGTTTGAGTTGGATCGGTGAGAAGTAGCTAACTATTGAGCTTGGGTGGTGATCAGTGGGCTAATTAGAGTTAAGGCCCAAGTTCTTGACCTTAGGCATAAGGGTATAGTGTGTGAGCACCGATGGGCCTATCGACCAGCAAGCCCCCAATCACAAAGCACAATGTGTGGTGAAAACAAAAAATGGGAAACACTTTTTGGGATTATGGTTTTATGGTTAATGTTGGAAGAACCAATACTAATAGAAAAACTTATGAAAAATTAGTAGGAACTGCTTTTAATACCATATTTTTTTTATCTAAAAAAAATTTAGAGAAAAATGATTGCTAACTATGAAAATGTTGATGGATACCTAAAAAACAAAAATGTCAAAAAAGAAGGAAAAGTGTTACCCATATCTAATATCCAACTCTTGGATCATGGTCATATACACCAAGGAGATGATAGTAAGGGCCCATAATAAATAAATAAAAGGTGTTGGGCGCCAAATTTTAATTGTGAAAAATAACCCAAATGGCTAAAATTTGTAGGGTAAAAAATCAAAGGGAAGAGCATAACATGGGTTAGAAAAATAAGAGAGTTTGTTCTCGTGCAAGTTAATAAGAAAATTTCTTGTGGACATGAAGTTTGGTGAGTCAATGAGGAAGCATGAGAGGGAGTTGAGCTGCTAAGAATCAAATGAAACAAAATGCTAAGCTGAAAACATCTTAGGGAGAACTGGAAAAGTCGTGTTGTGTAGAGTGTTATGTGTGTGCAAATCAATTAAGATCTAAAGTTTCTACGAGATTTAAGATTGCAAATCTAAAGCAAAGACAATCTATTTTGATGAAGAGAAATTTAATTGAGAGAATATCTAAGAAGGAGAAGGTGTGATTATGTGAGGAACCATAATTACATCATAAAATTAGGGAAAGAAAGGTGGTTTTGGAGAAAATATAAATAGATTTGAGATTTAAACAATTGGTTCAGTAATATTTTAATTAAAAGACCTTATATCTATGTGTGAAAATCAATGGAAAAGGGATTTTATAGGTTGATCTAGTAGGTACTTGCATATCAATGGGGGTTGGTGCCTCCAATAGGTTGGTGCTTGAAAATTGTGGGAGTTGGTGCTTCCATCAAGTCAATGCTTGCAAAGAAAAGGTGGTTGGAGCCTCTTCTAGGTTAGTGCCTGCATAATTTGATGTAATTTGGAGTTGGAGCTTGCATTTTACATCATAATAGAAAAGAATTTGTGGTATTCTCCTGTATGGGTTTCCACTAAACGTCTTGTGTCAAAGCTTTATGTGGTTAGTACACTATTATCTATTATAGTATAGCTAAGTATGTTAAATTGGCTGAATAATTGTTAAAGGCATTAAAACACTTATTCACCCCCCTCTCAGTATTTTCTTGGTTTCTAACATGGATTCCTTTGTTTCATTGGCATTTATGACTTATTTAAAACTTATTTATTTATGCCCTCATATATTAGAAGCTTGGTGATTTGATGTTCATTAGTCATTGGAATATGTCACATTGCTCCAATTTGGAGGTATTCATGATAGTTTCCACCCATGGTGTTTGTAATAGCAAACCCTTCTGCAATTCAAATTTTGATTGAATTGTTTAACGTCACATTCATGTTTATACAAAGATGTATTCTAAACGCCCTTCAAATCTACTAATAGTGGTTTATAAAACTCATTTCTTTTTTCTTTTGGTTATGTGAAATTTATTTTTCCTTTTCAATTCATGAGGAGATGGCTTAGGCACTCTTTAAGTTGTTATTGTTAGCCTAGTCTCTACTATTCTATATAGTACATAATAAATTGATGCTTGACCATGAAGACTTGAGATTATAAATGTGATTTTTTGTTGCAAATTTAATGATTGAAATATGCTTTTTTGAAATGTGTAAATTTAAAAATACGGAGTGCATTTTTATACAAATATGATGCTATCATTAAAATACATGTATTGAAAGGTGATGGTCTAGTTAGGTTTATAATGTATATCATGATTTTATAATACAATTTCATTATCATGACTAGTGATTGTAAATGTTTTCAGAATTATTGAATGTTTCTTTAGTAGTTAGTTTTCAACATTTTGTTTGTCATAATAGGCATACACATTCTTAATTCAAATTTGTAATTAGAAATTAAGAAGTGAAAATCTTATAAGAAGTAGTAGTTATATGTACAACGGTATTCTATACTTTTATATATTTATGTGTTTTAATTATAGGTTTTAGAGTGCTTGATAATTGATTGTATTGTTAAGGTATCATTGGTCTTGAAATGTGTTGAGATACAAGAGTAAAATGGACCATCTATGGGTAAAGCATTGTTTTGGTATAAGTTCTGAAAGCAATACTAAATTGAGGAAAACTTTGAATGCTAGATTGCCACAATAAAAATAGCAAGTTTCAATAAGTGAGATGATAGGAGAAAAGCTTCATTTTCAAGAGGGGAGCAACTCAAATCGCTAGCTAAAGCCCCTAAATGACCACTTCATGACAAAGACAAAAAGAAGGTTTGACTAGAAGTAATCGACCTTGAAAGAGTGCATAGTAGTTCATTAATCTAGTGCTCTCACATCAAAGAAGAATGAAACTAAACAATTTGTAAAAACAAAAGACATAAAAATACATCAGTAGATGAGCATTCCACCAAAAAAAATAAAAAGAAAAAAACTAGCCAAAATAAAGTTAGCATTAATAAAAATCCATACAAAATTTCTTTCATAAAATAATTAACAAAAAATAGTTTTTAAAATATATATCTAATTAAATTTAATATATTAAAATTAACTAATAAACTTTTTTTAACTCAAATGAAATGAATTGTAAATTACATTTAAATACTAAGTAGCATAAGTTCGCCTTCAAAAAAAATAATAGCAATAGTAGTAATTTAAAAATAACAATAATTTAATAGAAATAGTAGTAATTTAATTGGCCTATTTTGTTAACTATGCTTTTGCATATGATGCTTAAAATACCCATTTCTCAGCAAATCTTTTACGCAATATATTTAAAATAGTTTTTTAGATTCACAAATCTCATTGGACAAATATTTACTTTCTCGTAATTTCCTGATTTACTTAAAATGGTTCAAATTTAAGAATTAACTAAAGAAGGAAAAAACAAAATTTTTCTTTCAACTCCTTTTAGAGTAAAAGTAACGAATAATCAACTCGTTATTTTTTTTCAACTTATAAAACGATGACCAATGAACCACTCTAAGGAATTTTCCTCTCATATGGGCAGCAAACTCCATACGAGACTGGTGCACGGCAACCTTAATGCACATCTGATGCTATTAATTGCCGAAATAAAAGTAAAATATTGAAGCAAAACATCGATTTGTAACCAATTTGTGGGCAGCTTTCATAATACACACAATACTGATTTGGATGTGGAGAATTCAAATATTATAATTCATGTATATCGGAAGAATGAAGACAGGATGATATTATGGTGAAACAATACATAAAATTATTGTCTAACCGATGGTTAAGTTAGGGTTGAGAAAGCTAGATTATGGTCAACAAAGGGTTGCTTATAGGTAATCATGATTGCTTATAATTAATTTTAATTTGTCATTTGATTATGGTTGTTTGGATATGTTGGTCATGGTTGAACATATGGAAGATGATTGACAATTTTTTCACTATTCTACTCATGATTCATTATGTTTGACTATATTTAAATATGGGCTTGAGTTAGTGTTAACCATTATCGTAATTGTTCAACTATAGTTGACTATGATTGATTTGAGTTTAATGTGGTTGACCATGGTTAACAATGTTTGATGATGTTGTTGGCTTCCCAGAGTCACACTACATTGTGTTGTAATGCAGAGCCTCGGAACATCTAAATATGGTTTTATTTGTTTTTATATTAATGGAAAAATTCAGATTCAAATTCTAGTTAAGATCATTCTACACTTGTGGCGATACTGATTGTGTGAATTTACTCTTTTTCATGCCAAACAACCATTGTTGTGAAATGATATTACAACAAATTGGAAAATCGTGCATTAATTGGTTTTTGATAATCAATTTCATGTATGACTATGAAATTTGGACTTGAAAAAATGATAATAATATTATTTCATTATACATTCATGATACATGCACTTTGTTTTCCCCTTTAAATGTCACAAGAAAAGAAAATGACATGCCAAATTCTATCACAACCATAAAGTTAAATTCTTATGCAGATTCTAATTCAATTTTTTAATGATCAATGTATTCAAATCACTGACAGAATTGAAACAACTCATAACTTTGAAAATTCTTCACATTTATTTTAACCAACGTAGATGTTCTTTGATGCAACAAGGTGCGCAAAATGAGAACCTTCAAATTCGTTTTAAAATTTGTTAAAGTAATTGTTTAATTAGAGAATGGTTTGGGAATCAAGGTTGAGGAAAAACACCATTACATTAAGTCTTTTTTTAGCTACATTTCAACTGATTTTGCCTAGGAGCATTCATAACCCTTGGGTTTGACATAAAAAAATGGAAAAGGAAAAATATTGATGAAAATGGAGAATTAGAATTTACCTAATTTAAAGGAGCAATTAAGTATCCCTTTAAACTAGATGAATATTGGTGGATGACTGAGGAATTGAGAATTCAGCCATTAGAAACACATAATTCTAAAATCAACATTTCTTTTAAAATCCTTGCAAGAAATATCAGGAAAGCCAAGATACTCTTACAGCTAACTTGATAGATCGTACAAAACTGAAACAAACCATCATACTGATGCCATAATTCATTTCAACCTTAAATCTTTCAACAATTCTATACAATTTTCACAACGGATCAGGTTCAGAACTCAAAATTCCATGAAAATTCATAAACTTGTCTTTCATTAGTAACAAACTTCAAAATAAAGGTGACATGGAAACATACATGATGAGAGAAATAGACATCCCAAGAGTTACTTCAGAATTCTTCCCCAAAATTGCTTCAATACCTCCTAGCAATTCACAAAACATTTTGGTAAAGTTTCCCCTACAACCAAGATTTATCCTCCCTTTTATATTTCAGAATGAGGCGTATATATAGGCACTCAAAGAGCTCATCCCTACTCAAAACCACAAGTGGTAATGCAAAACTGCTCAAGTTTGTTACAAATTTATCAGTTGTATTGTAACTAACTTCTTCTATAAGTTCCTTTGCAAATCTGCATGGAGTGGACCCCTCTAGATTTGGCTTTGATATCATCTCTTTCCTATCAAGGTGTGGACTTTTCTCTTACTCTTGAGCATTGTCTGGGTGAAGCGCCATGATGGATTGGGCACCTCAGCAAACTCGTTATTGATAGGATGGTTGAAGGCGTCACCTTTCTTATTTGCTGACATATAAGTCACCCTCAGTCTTTTTATTGCCTCTATATATATAGCTAATCTATATATTTCCCACATATTATTCCACTCTTATTTTATTTTCATGTTGCCCAACCATGCTTCGGTTATTGCCATCTCTAGGTCGATGATAGGTTCATAGTTGACTTCTCCCTACTCTCTGAAAAGTTGCTTAACATGAACAGGAGTTTGAAGTGCTCCTTGTAAAGACTTGCTTGGTCATCTTCTTGCAAGGTCTCCCCCCATCCTTTGCACTAATTTGATCATCCTCAGCGTGACGTAGGTTGTCCAAGATAAACTCCTAGGGTAACATGTTTACATGATCATTAAAGAATTATGATGGTAAAAATCATTTTTATGCAACTTTGCATCTACCTTTAAACCTCTCCACCTCTTCAACCATGCTACCGACTTTCACTTCTATATGTGCCATCATCCTATGTTTTCTCTCTACCTGGGCAACTTTGGCTATCAAGTAGGAGCAGTCAAAGTTTTCCTTCCTAACTTATTCTTTGGTCATGAAATTTAATAAATTGGCTATAATCTTGACTTTACGTAAGGTTGTCCCAACATGTGCCTTGAAGATCTCTACTTCTTTATGAGATGTCTCAATCATTTTGATATTTTCTTGCACTAGCTCTAACTCTTCCCAGCACTTGCCTATTTGCTTAATAAATTTTTCCTAGATCATTATTTTAACTCTTTTGAAAGAGATCTTTCCAACATTATCCTTTTCCTGTAGATAGGAATGAATTTCCAATCTCTTGATACATTCTTTCGTATGACGGAGCTATGCCTTTGTTTTCCTCAAATTCAGCATCATCTCTGGAGACAATGGATGGGCCCCTTTCAGTCATGTGCACACAACTGGCATATCCATTTGTACAATTGAGCCACGGGGAAGGTTTCCAAGCTTGAGAGGTGATGCGGGAAGTCTTGCAGCCCCGATATTGGTGCTGAAATGATGAGCAGACTCACCTTTGCCTTTAGAATTTTCATGATCCCTGTCAAGAGTAAAAGAGCTCATTATATGGATTAAACCTAGAATTCTAGAAGCAAGAAGCAGAGTGCCACGTGTAAACTCAGAGAATGATATAGTGGAAGGTTAGTGTGCCGCTTAGGACTCAAATTAACATGGGGAAAACCATAGCTACCAAATTCAGCCGAATCATGCTGAAAAAATCAAATATTCAGCAATTCGATTCAGTTCGGTGAAAAATACGATTAAATTCGATTCGATCAATGCAGAATGTAATTAGTTTTTATTTCTAAAAAACTGACGTGGATGGAGTCAAAATTATGGATGAGGGACCAATGCACATCTTCATTTTCCCTTGCTCGACTAGGAAATGCGGACTCGACATGCCCATAATTAGAAGAGGGAATATATGGCAAAAACAAGAGGAACAAAATTTACATAGGTTTTAAGTTATTAATATATAGAAAATGGTATTTGTGGGTGTATTTGTTTTTCCACAAACAGATTTATATAATATTATATACGAGTATTTCTAATTGTTTCAATTTATAAATAATTAAAGGAAAATAATTTAATCCTAATAAATATAGAATTTTTTCTTAAAATTTAAAAATATAACGAATTTATAAGTTTTATATTTTTTATTTTTTTCCGTATTGTATTTTAATCAATCCAATTTTTCACGCATCGAATCAAATTTGTATTCGTATTCGAATTCGAATTTGGTAACTATGGGGAAAACAATGTGCGGGAGAGAGGAAATTGAGGGTTTATAGGAAAAAGGACTAGATGCTAGGCCTTTACTCAATTTCATCTAGCGATAACACAGACCTATGAATTGTGTGTATTCTCTGAGGAGCTCAAGTATCCGTGGTGAATGAAGTGTAGAAAGGGAGAACATTTTCATAATGCACATGTGAGAGGCTACAGAATAGAAACCCGCACTATCGTAGCTTAAGAACAGAGAATAAAACAAAATTTTCCAAGAGAAGGGTAGATGATAGGGTTCTCTGGTTAAAATTCAGGGAATTAACACTGCACACCGGGTGACAGAGTTGTTTTGAGAGCTTACAGTGAACAACTCCCATACAACCACATAAAATCTAGCCCTTTAGGGTCCTTATATGGGGATGGTTTAAAACGTGTGTGGATCGGAACAGGTGAACGCCCCCTATTGGTTCCCCAGTCAGTGGTAGGTTCCATGTGGCATTAATTTGCACTGTTGAGCTCCTAGATAGGAAAGTTCTAGAGGTGGTGTGAAAGTGACGAAGAGTCAACATGTGTCCAACTCCGCAACCTCTAACTCGACTAACCATTGTGCAATTTTCTGGTGCGATGGTTATTGTAACTACAAAATGGAATCTCCTTCATGTGGTTGGATCTATGTGAGGTCTCGTATCACATCAGGCACAATGCCTTTGTTTTTATGGGAATGAGACATGTGGAGGGTGGTGTATGGGTAGAGTGGAGATGAGTTTACAAATGTGGAGGATAACATGGTACGTGAGGTGGATGTGAAGGGGAGGTACACGGAAGGTCCACACGAGGATGATGTACTGATGGGTGGTGGTGACAACATTGTGACATGGAAGTGGGCCAAAGACGACGTGTATAAGGACACGACAACCTTTCACACAAGGTGAAAGGTAGAGATTTCAGGTCATGAAGTCATGCAAATAGCCCATGGGGAAGACATGTGGCCTACTCTGCTTGGCCTCTACATGTTAACCATCTTGCAACTTGATGACACAAGGGGTTGTAAGTCATCCAATCAATGGTGTTCTTGTCATCGGATCTGGGGTTGTGTGTGACTTTTTTTAGTACATTCTGCTCGCTACTCCCATTCTTTGTGGTCGAATGTGCCTTTACACGGGCATGACCATCGGCACCCAGCGGCTAATCTCTCAAATGTAGCATGACCCTTGAGGAAACAAATTGTTCCCATGTCATGGTGGTTGTTGGTGCCTAGGAATAGGGGTGAGACCATGTTGAAGCTGAATAACTGTCCAATTATGCTTAGCCTTGGATCTCACCAGGCATTTGGTTTAGACAATAATAGATATATAACCATTATGCACCTTGTTTTGATGATGTTTGACCTTGGTTGACCATAGGTGACCATGATAATCCATGTTGACCATAGTTGTCCATGGTTTGACCATGGTTAGACATGGTCAACAATGGTTGGCCATATTATCCATGGGTGAATATGGTTGATTGTGGTTAACCACGAATGAAAATGGTTGACCAAAATTGAGTGTGTTTAACCATTGTTCAACGAGGTTAACTATGGTTGAGTTTGTTTTTCCATGTTTGACTATTGTCAACAGATGGTTGATTGGGGTTATCAATGTTTACCTATAGATGACTATGTTTAACCATGGTTGATCATTTAGATAATGGTTGACCTTTGTTTGATGATGTTTGACCTTGGATGACCATAGTAATTGACCATGGTAGTACATGTTGACCATAGTTATTAATGGTTTGATCATGTTGACAATGGTTGAGCAAGGTTGACCATGTTTGGCCATTATGAGCAGTGGTTGACCATGTTGTCAATGGGTGACTATGGTTGATTATAGATGACCATGGATAAACGTGATTGGCCATGGTTGATCATGGATGAGCTTGTTTGACCATGGTTTACTATGGGTCTACATGGTTGATTAAGGTTATTAATTTTTACCTATATATATGACTATAGTCAATTATGATTAACCATGATGCCCTTGTTGACTATGGTTGACCATCATGACCATGGTTGGCCATAATTAACTATAGTCAACCATGTTGACCATGAACATCATGTAAGGCCTCTAACCATCACCTCAACATTTGGGTCTCTGTAACTAAGTTTGTTTTTAATCTAAATATTAAAATAAAATAATCATTTTTCATTCACCAGTATATGTACAATCATGTATACCTTTTTTTTTTGGAATATGCAATATTCCTAAATTAAGTTAGATAACCATAAGAGGAGTACCTAAGAGTCTATGAGGGTGCTATGAGGTCCCTTGAAGCTTATTTTCTTCCCATAACCTTTGAAGCTTTCTCAAATAATTTTTTTACCAATCCAACTAGGGACATCCTATCTAAATTCCTCACCTCAGGGAACCTCCATAGATTCCCTAGCCCTCCAAGAACAACCTTAGAACCATTGCCTGTAGTGTGTCTAAAGTGAGTGCTCAAATCACCAGATGCCCAACGCTCTGCTCAATCTCTAGTGAGAATAAAAACATAGTGTCCCAACTCCTCCAAGTTTTTCCTCTTCTCCCTCCTCTCTCACATTGACCCCCTAAAACTACATATGAAAAATGATCCAAAGTTCATTTTCCACTTTCCATCCTCTACCCTCAATACTTATCCTTCCCATGAACTCTAAAGTGTCTTCCCCTCATTATTGTCCACCTAATTTTTCTTAATAAATCCCCCCATTTCCTTACCATAAAATATTTAACCCATGTACTATCTTGCCAACTCTACTAACCCATGTATAAGTGTCTTAGGTTTTTCACTTCTTCCAAGGTAAGATATGACACAACTCCACCAAGTTTAATTAATACCTAATAAAATAATCAATCGAAAAGTTAGTGATACAATCAAAATCAATGAGTTATGAGAGGGCCCAAAATTGTTTAATATTATATAATCGTAGAGTTTTACTTAAATTCTAATCAAGCTTAATCATTAATCAAGTATAAGGCTAACCATCATGAGCTTAATCATTAATCAATCGTCTAGAATAAACCATATAATACTAGCATATTTGTGCAAGGTGTGGGTAGGTAGCTAGCATACACATGCCGCATACGTATACTAATAACATTAATAAAAATCTATCACAACAATTAATCTCACAATAGGTAGGATAATAACTCAATGTATTGTAATAGGATCAAGGAGTAGGCATTACAAACATACCCTCCTTTAGGAAACTTCATCTAGAAGACAGAGTCAAGAGGATACAAACAGTTAAGGTGTAAAAGAGAAATCATACATAATCAAAACAAGGAGAACAATATAGTAACCAAAATTAAGGAAAAGCATATCAATAAATTACTTCCCATTTGGAGTTCATAGCTAAACTATATCCACCCATCGGCCTGTAACATAATTCCACTCTTATCCTATCGATCAACTATTGCAATATATTATGACATTGGTTATACAAATCTATCTATTGATATAATCGAAATGGAAGAAGCATTGACTGCATTGACCTAGCTTCCCCAACAGGTAGCTAACAACCATCATTATACATTTGTGGGAGCATGTCCATCATAGACCTCCCACAAATCTAGGTTTGGAGGTTACATAGTGAGAAATACCTCCATTGCTCCTCAAAGCACTAGGTTTAATAACCTAACATGGACCACAATACGGTGTTGGTTATAGATTCTTGTCATCAAATTATGTAGTCGAATAGTCATGCTACCTACAAATATACACCTTACCAAATGTCATAACATTGCATATCAAGTAATAGAAAATATAATAAAAAAATATGCATCGTACCATTACTAGTTTGATGTCTCGAGATCGATCAATTACTAGCCATTTGTCCATAATTCAAAATGTTACAATATTGCATAGCCTTCATAAATAATCTATCATGAAAAATACAAACAATGCTTCAATATAAGTATCTATCTAGGTTAAAATAGAGCATCACATGTGTTAAAAAGTGTCTTTGTCTAAATGTAAACTCTTTGCATCCTCCTAAGTAGTATACCATATGCTATACTTGTCCCACTAGACCTTAACCTGGTGCACCAAGGGGCACCTATGTTGTCAAACTCTATGGTCCAATATGTGTAATGATTTGATGATCTTGATTTATGAATGAAAGAAATAAAATAAAGATTTAAATAATAACACAGATATACAATGGAACAAAACTTCAATTAATAAATATCAAATGTTGAAAATTGTTTACATGCGACATGAAAACAAACTAGCTTAGGTGCAGCTTATGTCTGAGAAGAGATGTTATGACTACATGCCTTATGAATTATGTTACAATGAGGCTTGGAGGATTTTTTATGATGAAGTAACATCTAGAAATCCTAAACATCCAAAAACCTAACCCCCAAGATATGAAGCGCCAAAATGTATGGGCCCCGATGTGGTTAGTTGGAACGTTAGCTTCCTGGGGTCGCAACTTTGGCATACAATCTCTGTTTTGCAGACATAATAACCCATTGGAAAGGTATACCTGAGGAAAACAACTTTTGAATGCAACTATCCATGTTTGCCCATTTCCTAAAAAAAAAAAAACGTCAGTTAGGGCCTCAAAACAGCTCCAAAATTTGAGGACTTGAAAACTACCAAAAATAGAAAACTGTCAAAATAGGAAATTGTGCTGGAAAATAGGAAATTGATAGAAAATAGTGGGGGGATCTAAGTGGAATAAGCAAGTGGCAAAAAATATCCACCTAGATCATTTAACCATAATGATTCCCACATCTAATACTGGTAATTCCCTCTAATTGTGCTTGTGAGGTTCATCTAAAACATAATGTCATAGAACAAATACAACAAAAACATCATGAGTTTTATTCAAGCGAGAGGGCAGTACAAGCTGATAGGATACTATTCCAGTTTTCTCCTTGACCCCATAAGGTCTTATAAATCAACTTTATAGCGTTGTCCCTTTTCCAATCTGAATGGTGCTCTTGTCACGTTAAATACAAATAAAATTTTGGTTCCACACCTCATAACTTCAATTTGTCTTATGTGAATCATAATTTTTCTTGTGTCTATCATGTGCTTCCGTAAACCGTTGTCAAATCTAAATCACCTACTCTTTCCTTTATTGTACTAATTCCAGTCTTACTATAACTGTGTCGTCCAACCTTTCTTGACTTATTTTAGGGTCATGTATATTTTTTCTCTTTATGGTTGCATGTGATGGAAAGTGAAACATTTCAATAATTTCAAATCATGTATTTCAAATTTGGGCTATTGAATCTCTCATCATGTTAACAAATGGGAAGAATTTGTTTTATATGCATGATATAAACTACTATTTGTATCTTTTTATGTGTCTTCAATTTATGGCTACCCAATTTCCTTTGTAGAAAAAGAAGGGAGGTGTTGTTGCTTCTCAAATTGGCTTTAGAATCTTAGAGATATGTATAAAATTTAGATATGATATGGTGCCTTGCAAACTTTTCTTCAGTTGTCTATATAATTATTCAATTTCATCTTTCATTATGTTAAGGTGTAACGTTTAAAAAATGTGATCCATTATAAGGATACATGTGGATTATGTGGTCTATTGTGGGCATACATGAGGATTTGATTCCACCTTTGTTACATGCTAAGAGCATGTTTTTGTTTCATATTTAACCTTGATTTCTAGTCATTTATTCTTTTTTCTTCCTTTCAAATTGGTCCAACAACAAATTTGAGGTGTTGACATATATACTATGTCTCCAAGGTGTTGGCACTCACACTATGACTCATGGTTGCTTCAACTCACCTCAATGTTGTTGTTGCAACTCACTCCAAAAGCCACTCTTGCAATTCTCAGTTAGTTAACTATCTAGGAAAGAGCTACAAGTTTGGTAATCAGTACAACACATCATCTGAGTGGCATGATTGTCATTAATAGATCACCCAAATCAGTCAACCAACCATTTTCTTGATGAAGGAAAGTGACAAGGGCAATTGGTTGCTTCACAAGGAAAGCATGACCCAACTGCCACTTGTCACATAGTTGATCATGTCGACATTTTCCCAATTTTATATCTTCTTATGAATTCGTTGTAACTACATGGAACAATTAAATTCTTATGAATGTCCATCAAAATCTTAATCTAGTTCAAAAATTTATCTAAGTATAACAACAACAAATAAACACTAAAATCAGACATAATCTAAAATCTAGAAATTAGAGAGACTTACCTAGTCTTTAACTGTAATTTAGTTTATGCCACATACATTAGGGGAATTTTGAGGTCTAAAATGGGCCTCCTAAGAAAATTATAAAATAATAGTGGAAGAAATAAAATAAGATTAGTTACACCATCAAATTTTAGAGGGAAAAAAGAAAACACTATCTTTTCAACTCATATTTTCATCTTATCTCCCTATAGGCTTACTCGAATTTTGAGTGGAAACACTCATTGGATACAGAATTTGATTCCTCATCTAAGGAGTACCCGTTTTGCGTACTCTTGATGGACCATGCAACACGGAAAATTAGAAATACATGAAAAATGTGATTGCAATAATGTTTTTTCATGTATTTCTCATTTTTCATGTAGCAAGGTCCATCGAAAGTATGTGACATGGGTACTCCTTGGATGAAAAATTAAATTTTGCATTCAACGAGTACTTCGGCTCAAAATTTTAGTAAAACTTTAGGGAGATAAGTTGAAAAATTAGTATTATTTTTTTATTATTTTTTAATATTTTACTTTTTTACTCCAAAAATGGTGAATCATCCCCCATGGTTGACATCATCATCTTGAATCCTATTGGTTCTTATAAAGTTTATTTTGGTTGTACATTTTTGTTAGGAGACTCATTTTAGACTTCAAAATTTCTCTGATGTAAGTTCATGTTCCCTTCCAATGCAAATTTATGGTGTATTGATTGGCTATCATGTTGATGTTCCTTTAACTAGTGCTTCATCTAAGGAGGTAGAGCCCCCTCCTTAGCTATGCATTATCTATAACATTGTAGTGTAGTTGTAGTTTTATTTACATTCTTATATTTCTAGATATGCTTCTATTTATTGTATTGTCACAACTTTGATATCTAATTTTTTTACTTACATAATGCTATAAATTTGACAGTTAATTTGGTTAATTACATAGTGCTATAATTATTGAACATATACATAGTTGCAACTCTTCTAGTTCCATCATGTGATTCGGTTATCACTACAATTCATGTGCAAATATAGTGGTAGCTCATAGTTCAAGTTAATGTTGCAACTCACATTGTTGTGATTCTATAAGTAACCTTACAGTCGGCTCTGTTTTGTAGATTTAACTAATTACTATGTTTTCAAATTTACCTTTCACTTTACCTTATTTTCTAGAAATTACAACTGTCCTTGTGGTTCGAATCTTTATAGCACAACGTTGTCTAAATCTCTTACAAATTTGTTATCCACTTCATTTCATATGTGTCCCTATTATAAAATTCAAAATCATCTGAAATACTTGAACAAGTCACCTTCTACTATCAATGTGTTTAATTTTCTAAAAATGTTCTCTTTACTTTCCTACAAGAGTGATTTCGATTGCAAGCATGGTGTGGATTTCTCTTGGTGACTTGTGAAAGAATCTTAATGGATTTCCCTATGACATTCATTTAGAATATTACAACTATAGATTGTACTAGCATAAATGATACAAAACTGTGCGCAAGTTCCATATAAACCTCGATTGACAATTATATGCACATGCTTATGGTTGTCTTTTTGAGTAATTAAAAAAGCTAATTAAAAGGTGGGTCATTTTTCACACCAGCGTTGGGGAACTATCAATTGTACAATCACTCCTTTACTACCTAATTCTTTTATTTGATTCTTGCTTATTTTAGTTAAGATAATTTATTTTTTAGCAATTTATGCAATCATTTTATTTGTACAACAAATTACTTCAGATATAATGTTTTTCTAATTTTTCATGCCCATAGTTATAGATAAGCAAATAGATTTACAAAAATACCTTGTCAAACTAATAGTGGAGGTCTGTCTCAAGAGGAGAAAGGGAATGGTCAATTGAACTACTTGACTTTCACGACAAGTTTTATTGCCCAGAAGGAACTTGAAATCTCTAGCTAGGATTCCAAAGTTGCACAAGCTTCATCCTCTACACCAACGGGAACTTTGTTTCTTGGATATTTATCTAGTAATAGTTGCACTCGAAAGAGTTTATTTTTCCTAACTCAACTAAACCACCTTTAGAAGAATAGAATAAGTCCAAAGAAGAGATTGTCCACAAAGTTAAGGAAGAGGAAACTACCTTTGAATTCCCTATTCTAGAGTGAGATGAGGAAACCAAAATGCAGAACATTCCTCACTAAGCTCTGCCAAACTCTCTTGGTCTAAGGTCTTGGAATTTGATGTACTTTGCAGGAGTTATGATTATGTGATAGATGCTCAAAAGTTGAAGTATGAATTCATGGAGAAATATCTATGGTATAGTTATCTTTTTCTTTTAAGGGATAGAGTGGTACTTTAGTGATTTATGATGTAAAAATTTTGAACCTTTGCTAGTGATATGGTTTACCAATTGGTAAATCAATAACAACTAGAAAACAGTTATGTTCTTCTTTCTTAAAAATTTAATAAAAGCTAACTGACTTTACAAAATTAAATTAATAGAAAATGCCTAACCTTATAAGTTTACTAACTTTACTCATTTTCCAGTTTTTTACTTGTTACATAAAAGGACTTTTTACATAAATTTGACCAATAAGTTATTTAATTATATAAAAGTAAATAAATAAATATTAAAATTAATATATAGAAAATTTATTTTTGAATATTTAAAAAATAATAATAATAATGTAATGGATTAATTTTCATCATTATTTCTAAAATTAAGATAATTAAATTATACAGCCATCATCAAATAAAAATATTATTAAATGAAAACATTTTAAAATAAATAAATTAGTCAGTGACGACTACCTCTCATGGAAATGGTCATACGTTTGAATGACTTAATTAACGCAGTTGAATCCCAAAAATGATATCTAATATAATGCACTGCGTAATCCCCCATACTAAAAATAAATAAATTATTATCTGTATATATCTACACCACTATTTTAAATTATTATTGTAAATTTATTACAAATATATCATTATCCAAAATTTATTTCAAATAAGAAAAATAAATTACGGTTTAAAGGGTTTGATTAAAAAAATCCTTGTTATATTTATTTTAAATAATTAAAAAATTACAATTCAGTACTGTTAATATAGGATAATTTAAATTAATTATCATTGCTTTCGTAATGATAGTGTTATCACATATACAAGGCGACATTTAAATGGGTGTCTAGAAGAAACTAGGACAACTGCGGACAGCGCAACACGATGATGAATTTTCGTATGACATTCCCATCGGTTCATACAATAGTGTTTTTAAGATGGTCACACAGCGTGTCCCCTACCACCTCCAAATTCCAACTTGTGGACTCCACTTCCTTCCAACGGGACTTCACCTGTAACTCTCATCGGCGCACCTTTGGGAGCTGAATTCGACACTGCAATTCTTCTTTCACGTTTTCAGCCTTTGTGACTTCACAGCTCCTTCGGAGACTAAAAAGTCAAAATCTGTGAGCGGGAGCGAACGTCTTCCAGGGAGTTTGATCGCTGGATCATTGAATTGAAGAATTTTAATGACGTTCGCGCTGAAACGGTCTAGGGAATTTTGATATTCAACCAACAAAATATCATATAATTAAATTTTTATCTGGCAAATCTTTTGACATAAATCATGATAAAACCTTTCTTCCATAAAATAACTCACATAGAATATCGACTTTCAAATAGCTTTCACTACGAATAAGCTTGAGATTCCATGATGAAGTGCCCTTCGTGAAAAGAGGGGGCTGATTTTGTGGCACTTATTTCCAATTTCTTTTGTTAGCCTCTCTCCCACGTGCTATTAATATGCATCACTTTCTCCAGCTGCGGTGCGGTACTCACAAAGACGACCTGGCACACTTCGTATTTGAGCTTCTTGGCTCCCAGGCTGTACCAGTAGGGCTCCGCGGGGCTTCCATTTGCTTCTTTCAGTACAGCGGATGCAGAGTGAATGTTGTCCCATATGCCCAGACCCATAATCCGCTTGCCGTCCACAGAGCTGTAATATGTGTAGGAACGAATCCCTTTCGTCTCCTTAAAGTATGCCTTGAGAATGGCAAGGCAGCTGTAGGCGAGCACCTCCTGTTTCTTTCTGCTCGACCCTATTCTACGGAGGCTCACAATATCCCCAAACCTCAGCTCTGCAAATGATACATCTCGGTGCTCCTCGCAGCTTAAGTGTAACCATCGCCAGTCAACCACTCTCACTACGGACGACGCCCAATTCTTTCCCAATTCGTCTGCAATTCTAGAATCATCTTTCTCTGATACGGCTGTTTTCCACACAGAAAAGATTGCGACCTGTAATGTCACACAGACAGATATGGAAATATATTTTCAGTTTATGAATTCCAAGAATATATATGTTTCTATGCTTCACTTATGACTGTATAACGTACTTACCCAGGAGCCATTGACGCTGTTAAGAGCGGCCGCTTTGGTGGTGCCGGCCTTGTGAAAGGCGGGGATGAGTTGTGTAGTGATATGGCGGAGCGCATCGTGAATATCGCAGCCAGTGATTGGCTTATAGATGCCCACCGCCACTCTGCTGCTCTCCTCTCGTGGAAGTGGAAGTGGAAGGGCCATTTATTAATTCCTTTTAACGGAACAGGAAGATCGGTGCAGCTAATGTGAAGAGAAGGCACTTCAATTCTGATGGGATGGATGAGAGGAGGGGAAGGATGATCCATATAAAGGATGAGAGTCAAATATCGAGCGGAAGAGCTGCAACTTCGATTGGGGTTCTCAGCGTGCGCGCGGAAACTACATATACCGCGTTGGAAGTTAAGGGTATTCATTCCGTTCAAAGTAACGGAGACGTGACGGAGACGTGATGTTGATATATGAAATATACAAGTAATAACGAGGCAAGCCAAATGCCCATATATTCCTGGGGTGTACGGTGTGTTGGAATATAATAACAAAGAAGGCACGTTTAGGGAGTTGAAGTAGAATTTTTAAATGGGACTGCAAGACAAGGAAAAGACCAAGGAATTCGCACTTGGTCTTTGCGTTGAAATGCAAGCAGTCGGCAACTTCCAACTTTTGGTAGATCCTTCCCGATATCCGCGGAAAACAATGGTGGACAACTTTTTCCCGATATCCACGGAAAACTATCTGTTTCAAAGCCAGAGTTATATAGTCGGTTAAGCAGCGGTTAATGCGGATAGCTGTATATGTTTTTATTGTTTAATATTTGGAATTGTATTTAGTGTGGTTTTTTAGACTTAAAGTGGAAAAATTTGAAGTGAAATTTCGATGTGTTATTTAAATTGATATTTTGATTATATAGATTTAGCACAATGAAAATTTTTTAAGGTATTTAGATAGTGTACAGATTATTTATCAAATTTGTGATTTCAAAAAAAATCACTGAATTTTAGAAAAATTAAACGAGAAAAACTTTTAAAAAAACAAGCTATAAATAATTAATAAATAATTTACAAAGATTTAAAAAAAAACTTAAAAAACATACTAAAATAATTAATAAATAATTTATTATTTAAATTTAATATTAAACCTGTACAAGGTCAACGGCGAATCAGCCAACAAACTAAATCTTGCCGTACTATTAATCACTAAAATAAATGTAAACCGTTAAAGCTAAGCCACTGTTGGCCTAATTAATTTGTAAGTAGTTTTATATATATATATATGACTCGCTTGCTTTTGTCATTGGGTGCAAAGAATTACAGGAGGGTTTACCTCCATATAAATAAGTACATTAAAAAACACTTTCAAGTTCACGTTGCGCTGGAAAAAGGAGCATGTTCTTGAGTCTACTATACAACATCCGAAAAGGAAAACCAGCCATGTTGTATATATTTCTAAAATTAATTAATATATAATATAAATTTAATAAACTTTACGAATTTGAATTAGGTTGGAGTTCACAATTTTAAGTTACATTTTAGTATTGGTTAAATGTGACACCACCTATGAACACTATAAGAAGGGATGACAAATGATTCGTGTGGCGTCAATCCAAGCATCTATTCTTAATTTTATTGGTACTCAAGAAGTGTGAAATATCTCAAGTATCTGCAATACCTAAAGAAGAACGTAGTTGGAGTATTTATGGCTTTCTCAATTGTGTTTTAAGGCTAAGTTTTTATTGGGTAAGAGGATGGATTACTCCTACGATTCCATGCCCTTGTGTAGGTTTATTGAGTGAGAATTTTGGAGGTTATTTTCTATGGTTTGTGCCTTAGATTAGGGTTGCTTCTGTGTGTATTTAGTCAAATCAAAAGATCTATCTTTAAGTCTATTTAAGTGGGTTTTAGTTTTGTGTTGAAGGGAAGGGTTGAGCCCCTAAGGAGGAGACCATATCAGTGGATTGTCTATGTGATAGGGCCATAACTCTAACACATGTTTATATGTTCGATCTAAACTTTAAAGAGGTCAAAATTTGCCTCACAATGTTAATAGAGATGCAACAAATGGTGAGGGATGGTATAGTGTGAAGGGTTAAGGGTTAATCGTTGGAGGAGAGCACTAGAAGTTTGTCCTACATGGAGGATTAGGACAACATGTTGATTTCCCTACGTTTAGACATTTTTGATGTACCAAGAGGTATGTAAGAGGGAAACTCATTGTGCCCTAAGTACCTTGATTTATGTGGAAAATTAGTTTTGTGAGGGTTGTTGCATAAGACCGTAAGTTCAGTCATCTAAGGAGCAGTTAGAGGACCGTTAGAGGGAATATTTGTGGGCCTTTTGTTCATTAGTTCTTGAAGAATTAGATCACTATGTGAACGCATAATTTGAGGAGCCTAATTTTAGTCGCTTTGGTGTAGTTAAGGGATTGATAGAAGGTAGCATATTAAAGCTCAAGATATAGTAATTCTGGAGTAGTTGAAGTACTTGTGAACAGCAGTGACAGAGGCATTAGAGTAGCAGTAACTTTTGTTGTTGGTTTTAACCTTGTACAGAAATTACCTGCAAACAAATTCTTAAAAAAAGAAAAATATACAATGGCGAGAGCATAAAACATAAAACATATATACACAGATATTTTCCCCTAGATCCCAAAACAAGGACTACCAGATTTACTTTTCATTATATTCCTTTCAATGTTACAATACCTATATATACATGCTGAAGCATCCATAAACCCTAATCCACTAACCCTGGATTAGAACATAATTGTAGTTCCTTTGACCGGATCTACAAAATAGCATAGGTAGAAAACCATCATGCCCAAAAACATGTGCAAAACCCATGCACAAAACCATAGGTAGGTCTGCCCACCTAATATAGGGTCAAAAAAAAGATTCCCCGGGTGCTACCTAGACCTTGTAGAGGGGGGCTACCCATACCCCCACTTTTACCCCTCCGCTACACCCGATGCAACGAAGGGGGGACTACCGCCACCCCTCTAACTCCCCACTTCATGCGTGAAGCTAGTCGTGGAAAAAATATAACACACACCCAACATTCTTCAACTTCTTGTTTTCTTTCCACACAGGGGGTCATAGGAGAGCTTAGTCATTGGTCCAACCCTACAATGCCCATTGTTTCTCTACACCAAGAAAACTTCTCAGTGCCCACATAATTCCTCAATGCATCTGTAACATTCTTCAAAGTGTCCACCTTTACTAGCAACACCTTTTTCTCCTCAGCCATGTCCCTCACAAAGTGATACTGAACATCAATGTGCTTTGTCTTTGAATGACAAGCACAGTTCTTTTTCAAGAAAATTGCACTTTGGCTATCACAGTCCATCCTTATAGCTCAATGTACTAAGCCCATACTTGAACACAATCTCTGCAACCAAATTGCTTCCTTCCTTGCATGAGTGGCTACAATGTATTCTGCCTTCATAGTTGAAAGTGCGACTACAAACTGTCTCTTACTCATCCAACTGACTGCACCACCAAATAGGTTATGCGAATACCCACTTGTAGATCTTCTCTGATCCAAATCTCCAGCCCAGTCTGCATCAACAAAGCCACAGAAGTCAAAACTCTATCTAATTCTGGTCTTCCTTGGTAGCACAGACCATAATCACTAGTGCCACACAAATACCTGAAAACTCACTTCACTGTTGTCTAATGCTCCTTCCTTGGTTTTGACATAAACCTACTCAATACTCCCACTGCATGTGCAATGCTTGGTCTAGTACATACCATTTCATACATCAAGCTACTGATTGCACTTGCGTATGGAACATGGGACACGTCCTCTTCCTCTTCTTGTGTCTTGGGACATTGTTCAACAGATAACTTTACACCTACAGGAATAGGAACCTTCACCAGTTTACTATCCTGCATAATAAACCTCAGCAATATTTTCTTGACATACTTCCTCTAGTTTTACGAGAGCTTCCTCTTTGCCCGATCTCATTTAATTTCCATGCCCAAAATATAGTTTGTAGTTCCAATATCTTTCATGTTGAATTTGGAGAACAATTGGGTATTCAAATCCTAGATATTTTCTTTATCATTTCCAATCAACAACATATCATCCATATATAAGACCAGATAAATAACATGGTCACCAATTAATTTAAAATACACACAGTGATATGCTTTGGTTCTGGTGAAGCCAAGTCCCCTTATAAATATATCAAATTTTTGATACCACATCTTTGGTGACTATTTTAACCCATACAAAGTATTTTTTAACTTGCATACCAGTTCTGTCTTTCCCTTCACCACAAAGCCTTCAGATTGTTTCATGTAGATCTCTTCTTCCAAATCCCCATGAATAAATGTTTTCTTCACATCGGTCTATTATACCTCAAAATCAAAAGAAACAACAACAGATGAAATTAATCTAATAGAAGCTACCTTGGCAACATAAGAGAAAATATCACAAAAATCAATTCCTAGCACCTAGGAATAACCTTTTGTTACCAACCGAACCTTTTATTTATCCACCTTTCCTTCTACATTAATCTTCTTCTTAAACACCCATTTCCTTCCAATGGGTTTCCTTCTTTCTGACAACTCCACTAGATCCCAAGCCTCATTTTTGTCAAAAGATGCCATTTCATCAACCACGGCCTCTTTCCAGAGTTTTCCATGCTTTGAATCTACTGCCTCACTGGCAGTTCTGGGATCATCATTAGTAATAGATAAAGCAAAATTTGAACAAAAAGCAAATGGATTATACCTTTCTGGCTACCTTGTTTCTCAAACTGATCTTCTCACGGCTAGATTTTGTGGCTCTTCATCTTCTGATTCCTCTTTAGTTGTAGAGTCAGATTCTTCCTCTTTTAGTTTAAACTCTATCTTCTTAGGTTCCTTTGGTAGGACTTCATGTTTAACATCTTTCACCTCTCTAAACACCACATCTCAGTTGTACACAACCTTCCTTGTTTCTAGGTTCCAAATCTTATAACCTTTTAAAAAATCCTTATACCCAATAAAAATGAACCTTTCAAATTTACCAGTCAACTTGGTTCTTTTCTCCTTTGGAACATGTACATATGCATCACATCCAAATACCCTTAGATGTGAAAGAGAGGGTTTATTACCAATCCATACCTCATGTGGAGACTTATCCTCCAATGCTAAAGAAGGTGATTTATTAACTAGGTAACATGCAGTATCCATCACCTTTGCCCAGAATTCCTCTCCTAACCCGACACCACTGAGCATGCTTCTTTCCTTTTCCATCAACGTCATGTTCATTATTTCTAAAACTCTGTTTTTCTAAGGTGTGTATGGAGTAGTCTTCTGTCGTGCTATACGACACTTCTTACAAAACTCTTCAAATTCTTTCTTGCAGAAATCTCCACCATTATTTGTCCTTAACACATTTATCTTCTTCTCTCTCTGGTTTTCCACTAGAGCCTTAAATTCTTTAAACCTATCAAAGACTTCATATTTCTTCCTGAGGATATATATCCATGTATTCCTTGAGAAGTCATCTATAAATGATACATAGTACATAGACTTACCCAGTGATGGTATAAACACGGGTCCAAACACATCACTGTGCACAAGCTCTAATATCCCTTTTTCCCTCTCAGCACCAAAGGGGAAAATCACCCAATTATGCTTCCCATATACACAATGTTCACATAAATCGAAATCCAGAGAGAAATTAGACACACCTTCTACCATACCATTACTGTGAAGCATTCAAAGGCTCTTCTCTCTAATATGTCCAAACCTTTAATGCCATGGCATTGTTTTTTCTCCAGAGACCACTAGATTTTCAGATCCACTTTCAGGGGGGTTACCACCCCCCTCTAACCCCCCGCTTCACAGGTTAAGCTAGTCATGGAAATAATGTAACACACACCCAAATTTTCAAGAGAGGTGAAAAAGGACCTTCTAGGTGTTCAAGGTGCATGGAATGAAAGGACTGGTGTGAGCAGAAAATCTACTGGTCTTTGGAGAAAATACCATGCCCGAATATAGGGCATGAACCATAGAAAATAACCTCCAAAATATTCACTCAATAGACCTACACAAGGGCATAGAATTGTAGGAGTAATCCATCCTCTTGCCTAGGAAACACTCAACCTTCAAACACACTTGAGAAAACCATAAATGCTCCAACTACATCCTTCTTTAGGTCTTGCAGATACTTGAGATATTTCATGCTTATTAAGGGCCAATAAAATTAAGAATAGATGCTTGGATTGATTCCAAATGAATTATCTTTCATCCCTTCTTATAATGTTCAAAGGTGATGTCACATTTCACCAAGCGTCACATTACACAACCAATCCGACCTAAGAAAATATGCTTAAACACCATCTTCTTAATGAATAAAGTTCATTTTCTTTGAATTTTTTCTTCTCCATTAAATTACTAGGTGCCCCTTAGCCCTTCAAGGGCGCCTCTCATGCATCCAATGAATAAACTATCATTTTCTCGTTGGGTCTTTTGCCCATGACTTTGGGTACAAAGCCCACCACTTGGATACATTTCCCACAAAGCTTTATTTTCGTGGGTCAACTCCTCACAAATACAATACCCGAGGGAATATGGTTATACCTCCCAAGAAACACACTTCAACAATTCCAAGAGAAAAAATGACCAAATGCGAGTGGGATTAGGTTTTCTCCAACCTAATAGAAACCCTTTGAATCACCATCATTAGTTTTCCAGAACATATCTAAACTGTTGATTCACAAAGTGTTCATATCAAGGGTGACCATGTGAAGATCGGTGGGAGTGTTTATTTGTGGTCTCATTAAAATCAACCATGTGTACAACCTATAGTCCCCACAATGTAGTTATGCGCCACCTATTGTGTGGATTAGGGTGAATCCATAACCATACAATACCTTGGAACATTAATTTGAAATTCATATACTTTATTCAATGTATAAACAATGTATTTATGATAGGATCAATGCGAGAAAAGAGGGTGGAGTCCCTAACTCCTATATGTAATATATATAAGCGTAAATGAACCTTATACTGGCCTAGTAAGGAGGATAAAAACATATACATGGGTTACTACCCTTATGGAAGAGCAAGGTCAGAAATGAATTATAAGACTTAACATGATTAACTAAGGCATGAGACAAAATCATCCCCTAAGAGTATTTGGGAGTGTTGTAATATAACTAAAAACATAAATATTTATAGTATAAGCATGATGAAATTATTGCTTTACAAAGAGAGTTATTAATTATGAGTAAATCATGTGGGTGAGAATAAAAACTTCATTTATACGTCAATATTGCAAATTAGTCATGTTCATATTGTAATCATATGTATTATCGAGATGTAGAATCATAATTACTAAATATTCCAACAGAACAAAAAAAACTTTTAGTGTCTGAAATAGGTATGTTACTAAGAGATTTAGGGAAGGGAGAAAGAGAGAGAGTAGGGGAAGAGACAGGGTGATGGTGTGAGAGAGAGAAAGAGGAGGTAGATATGGGGAGAGAGAGAGGGAGTGAGATAGAGGTAGAGTTGGGGGGAGAAGGAGGGAAGAGGAAAGAGAAAGGGTGAGGGAGAAAATGGTAGAGAGAGGGGGGAGGAGTTATGGGGAGAGAGAGAGAAGGAGAGGAAGAATGAGTTGAAGCAGGATTTTTGTGAGGGATGGAATGAGAGAGAGAGAGAGGGAGAGAGGAAGAATGAGTTGGAGCAGGGTTTTTGTGAAGGATGGAATGAACGAGAGAGAGAGGGAGAGGAGTTATGGGGAGAGAGAGAGAAGGAGAGGGAGGGAGAGGAAGAATGAGTTGGAGCAGGGTTTTTGTGAAGGATGGAGAGAGAGAGAGAGAGATAGAGAGAAAGAGAAAGATAAGGGAGGGAGGGAGGTAAGGGTTGAGCTTAATGGGGGGGTGAGGGAAGAAAAGAGAAATAGAGTGAGAGTGAAAGAGGGAATGAGATAGAGATAGGGTTGAAGGGGAGAGAGAGGGAAGAAGGGAGAGACAAAGAGTGAGGTAAAGGAATAGGAGAGAAAGAGAGAGAGATAAAGAGGGAAGAAGAGAGAGACAAAGAGTGAGGGGGAGACAAAGAGAGGAGGGATGGGATGAGTATAGAGAGAGAGAGAGAGAGAGAGAGAGAGAGAGAGAGGGAGCATGTGTGGGAGAGAGAGGAGAGGCAAGGGATATGAGTGAGCTAACAAAAGAATGTGCATGCTTTATCCAAGGATTGGGACAAGTGGAAGGTGAGGCATTTATGGTTGTGAATGTTAATCACAGGAACACATATGCATTATCGATAACATGTGCATGGTATCGCTAGTCATTTTCCAAACCAAAATCATGTTTTCCACTCAGTCAACATCCAAACAACGACCTAATAAACAAACACATAGCAGTAGTAACAATAAGGACTTGGTAAGCATTTTAGTGTACTTGGAAATAATATTTTTGTCTTCTTGTGTGATTGTGAAGAGAATTTTTGCCTTGCTATGTAATTATAAGACAATTTTTTATTTGTCTAAGAAGAGAAATATTAAAACACAAATTTATTACAATTGGAAGGTAATTTATGTAATTTGAAGACATATATTATCTTCTTGAGTAATTGGAAGATAGTTTTTGGAAGATAAACTTTGTCTTGTTGTGTAAATGGAAGGAATTTTTTATCTTGTTGTGAATTGGAAGATAATTCTTGTGCTTTTTTGTAATTTAAAGACATTTTTTGTCCTATTTTAGTAGTTGGAAAACAATATTTGTCTCCTTGTGTTACTGGAAGACAATTTTTGTCTTTTTTATAATACAATTATTATCTCCATGTAATTGCAATCAACTAAAACTTGAGTATTAAAGTAAGAGAAAATTCAAGGGTGAGTGTGGAAAAACACATGTGATTAGAAAAGGAGAATCCAAATTCTAGCACAAAAGAAGAACCTCTAATGAATATTCCATATAGACAATTTTTTCTAGATGACTAGATGATGATGGATCTCTTGGAGTTGATTACATTATAAAATCCCCCTATCTTACCCTTGCTACTTTAAATGTAACTGTGAAGGCCACACCAGTGTGGAGACGTGCACAATTAGATAAAATCCTAATGAATATATAATATTAAATAATTAATAAATTAATAAATTAAACAACTAAAGGATGGATCACCTTACAAATCCTTGGTAAGCGAAGATTGTCAGGTTTTGCTTGTTACCCTAAAAATCCACACCCTTATCTATTGAGTAAAATACTGAACCCTCTGCAGCTAGGAAAAGTCATCCCCTATTATAATTGAACCCATGTTAATTGCTACTGGGTTTATTTTTTCAGAGTTGGCAGCTAGGAAGATTTAGAGTCACTAAACTACTAATAGTTCGTGCTTTGAAGGAGCAAGATAGTTGGGCAATATCCATCCTAGATCCCCCCACCCCATTGAAGAGTCAGTGCATGGGCAAACACAAGGTAATATGGGAGGTGGAGCACAGTGGTATAAATTCACAAATCTCATAAAAAAGGGAAACATCATTTTTTTATTTCTAATATGACATCCTTCCATGCTCATAATGTTTCGATCAACCAATTCTTACTTGCACTTCTTCTCCACCCCCTCCCCCGCACATCCCGAGAACGCTGTGAAATTGCTTGTGATGAAACATCACATTCCCATCACACTAGAGATAGATTAATCACACCAACTATAGTTGTACTACCATTTCGTTGTCTATTACCTTGTCCCTAGAACTAGTTTATTGAATAGAGCACAATTGCTTCATATTTGGTAGGAATGGAGAAGTCTAAATTCAAGTATTTACCCGAGTGATTAGTGCTCGCTATTTGTTGTAAAAACTACTTCCAAATTCCTTAGACATTGGATCTAGTTCGAGGATGGTAAGTTGCAAGAGAGTTCACAGTGCAACTGGTCTACGGTTGGGAAGAGAGTGGAATTCCCTCCATCAGTTTCCTAATAAATCAACAAGATACATAACATGGTTTGTGTTCCTATGTTTTATCGATGTTGAGTTATGATTAATTTATGCTAGTGAATTCATCTATATATGCTTATGCATAGTCATGCCTGAACGATTAATTCCTCAAATTGTCTACATGCGGGGTGGGGCAGGGGGGTGGGTGGGGGTGGGTGGAGGAATTAGGAAATTTCAATCTAAAAGTGGCTTCCTAAGAAAAAAATAATAAAACAAGAGTTATAAATTTCAGAGAGAAAAGAAAAAAACTACCCTTTTTAATTGTATTTTTGACTTATCTCATTATGGGTTTACTAAAATTTCAAATGTAGACACTCATTGTATGCAAAATTAAATTACACATCCAACGAGTACCCATTATGCATACTTTTGAGAAGATCCACATTGATAAAAATTGAAGTTACATGTATCTTCAATTTTTATCCACATGGGTCTTCTCAAAATTGTGCATAATGGGTACTCGTTGAATGTGGAATTTAATTTTTGCATGCAATGAGTGTATACACATTAAATATGAATAAACTTTATAGAGATAACCTAAAAATACAATTAAAAAAGTATTTTTTCTTCTTTTCCCCCCAAAATATTTATATGTACCTCTTTTTAAATTTAAAGGAAATTGATTGGATGACATATTATGACATGGAAATTACATGAAAAATTCATGGGCACTTTTAGGATGAAATTTCCTATAATGATAATTGGTTTTGAAGCTTGCATAGGTTTAACTAGGTATGGTTATGTGCATTTTGTTGAATATGTTATGCCTATTTTATTGTATGTGATATGGTTACTTGTATGTGCTATGTATTGATATGAGGTTAAGAATTGTCATACATATTTTGTGTTAGTGGTCTAAAGAACTGACATTTCATTTATGAATTCATTGGGCATCTTATATATTATACTTTGAACATAAAATATTCTAGAAATCATACATGCAGATTTAGTATGCCCATCCTAGATCCCCCTACCCCATAGAAGAGTTAGTGTGTGGGAAAAGACAAGGTTGGTTGGATAATGAGGCGATGGAGCAGAGTGGTATAAATTCACATATCTCATAGCAAAGGGGGACATCAATTTTGTATTTTATGGCATCACATTCTTCCCTGCCCATACTATTTATGTCAACCAATTCTTAATCACACTTCATCTCCCAACCCCCCCCCCCCCCCTTCCTAAGAATTCCATGAAATCATGGAACATCATTCACCCATCGCCCTAGATAGAGAGAAATCGCACCAACTATAGTTGTGCTACCATTTTTTTTCTATTACCTTGTCCCAAGAACTAGTTTATTAACTACAACACCATCACTTCATCTCTACTATTAGTGGAGGAGTCTGAAGTCAAGTACTTACCTTAGTGATTGGTAGTCACTATCTGCCATCAAAACTACTTCCAAATTTCTTAGACCTTGGATCTACTTCGAGGGTGATCAATTGCAAGAGAGTTCATAATGCAATTGGTCTACGGTTGGGAGGAGAGTGGAAGTCTCTCCTTTATTTTCCCATTAAATCAACTAGATAAGTAATATGTTCTATGCTAATTATGATAGTGAATTCATGTATATATGCTTCTATATAGTCATGCCTAAACATTTAATTCCTCAAATTGCCTACTTGGGAGGAAAAATTGGTTGTGAAGCCTGTATATGTTTAACTGAGTATGTTGTGAAGCCTGTATAATAATGGATGCATGAACATTATTTTAGTTTAAGGATGCTCATTCTTTCAGTTTGTGGATGTTCATGTGCATAATCTATTTTTTTATTATATATTTTCATATAGATAGTTTATTATCATACATAGCTAACAAGATAATAATTTTGACTTCTCAAGAAATAAACTAAGAAAATAGTTACAATCTTAGACTATGATGCAAGTAGTTTTGATACTTAAAATGAACTAAAATATATGTTAATGGTTCAATTAAAATACACGAATAGGATTGAAATACATTTTAAATTCAATTTTAAAAGATGTTTTCAACTAGTAATGTTCAACTAATAACTTGTTTTATTAAATTTTATCTGTTTTGAGGTCACCTATAGCAGCGTAGTTATAACACATGATATAAGTCCTATGCATTGGAATTTAATACCAAAAAACAATTAGTGATATGTTTTTAGATAATTTTAGATAATTTTATGAACTTTCCTAAATTTAGTTGGCTATCAAATGTTTCAATCAATTCCTTAACTTAAGACATTCAATTAAGAACATTCAAGAAGTAAAATTTTACAAAATAACAATTTTGAATTCTAGTTTCATAGACAAAGGAAATAAGTACAATCTTCCTATGATGCAAGTCACTTTAATACTTAAAATGAGCTACAATATATCATGTATATCAATTTAATATTGAATTTGTAGAAAGTGTCTTATAGTGCAATCAATGTATGTTAATTTAAACAATTAATGATATATTTCTATGATTTTATGCACCTTCCTAAATTTACTTGTCTATCCAAGTATTTCAATCATTTTTTTACTTTAATACCTTCAATTAAGAACATTCAAGAGGTAAAAATTTACAAAATAGCAATTTTAGTTGTCATATTGCCTAGTAGAAAGTGTCTTTTAGTGCACAATCAATGTATGTTAAAATACAATGATTTTAATTTATATGCCAATATGTAAACTACTAATATGTTTTATTCAATTTTATTTATTTTGAGGTTATCTAATACAGAGCTTTATATATATATTATATATATATATATATATATATATATATATATATATATATATAATATATTATATATAATATATATATATATTATATATAATATATATATAGATAGATAGAAGATAGATAGAATAGATAGATAGATAGATAGATAACATTATATCTTTCCAAGTGTGTTTTAATAGTGTTTGTCTAAGTGGTTGGAAAAATATGGCTATCATGGAAGTGTGTTAATAGGGTTTATCTTAATGGTTGGGAAAAATGTGGTTATCCACCTCATTCAATTTTTGTATATAAAATATAAAGCTCATAATGAATGCTTCTTTTATTTAATTTTTTTTAATATACATGTCCATTGCTAAAGCCATATTCACGTAGAGTATATTGTCTTCTTATTAAGTATAAATCAACATCACAAAGTTCTTTGTCATTCTTTCATCAACTTATATTGTTCACTATTTTAGGGGTACCTTTCATAGTTAGGTATTATTTCTCCAACCAAAACAAGACGGTAACTTTAATGACAGAAAGTCCAAAAAGTCAAAAGATAATTTCTACATTATCTACAGTAGAAATAATACCTAAGTTAAAAAATTTGCACTAAAGAAGACTCATATTCAGTACTATTCTTTATTTTCATTAATTATCCTAGATATATTTCCAATTTTTTTTTAATGTAACTTTACGTGACATCTCCCTAACATTAGAACATTGATTATTTTATTTTATTTTATTTTAGAAATATGAGATGTATTGTAAGGTAAGTGTTTTGATATTTATCAATATTTACTAGTCACTTAATTTATATGGCTATCAGAACATTGATTGTAGATCCCTAAAAATTGTGAGAAAATTGAACAATAGTTTTTGTGCTTGGTAGATCCATATTTAGAACTGATCTAGTAATAATTCCTTTTATAATTAATAATAATTTAAATTAAATATATAATTAAGTTAATTTTAATGATTATTTTATTTTATTTTATTTTGGAAATATGAAGATGTATTGGTAAAGTAAGTGTTTTAATATTTATCAATATTTACTAGTCACTTAATTTATATGGCTATATTAATTTTATTTTAATTGATATTTCTTAAAATATAGTTGTTATAGAAATATTTGGGCACTGCAACCCCAATCACATATGTCCATAAACCAAGGGCTTATAAACCCCTAAAAGTGTTGTTTCATACCCTAAAGGATCAAGGTCATCTGATTACATCATTTCCCAAAAGTTCTCCCTAAAAACCTGCTCAGAATTGGTCAAAACTGGACCATACAGACTACTCCATGTGAAGGGTGTGATGCATCTCACCTGCTACACACAAAGGGTGCGATACATACTGAAAATCCCTTCTGTAGGGTGCGATGAGCAAGAGAAAACAAATGGCAAAGGCAGTTTGCTAGGTGGAAACCCAGAGAATCTTCTAGAAACTACTCATATGACACTTGCCTCTCTGAATTCGCCTAGGGATGAGTAAGAGATCATGAAATCTCCAAGTGGAACTAGGAACTATCAATGAAATGACACTAATCAAAATCCCAAAAGCTAACTCACCCCCTGCAAATATCTATATATGGATCCATCATCCTAGAGATCCAGAAGCTGGAATTTTGTATTTTGTAAGGAAGTGTTATTGGTTTCTCTGTGAAGCATTGTATTGTTGGGTGATCTAGTCTTTTCATGAGGTGAAGAGGGCTTTCATGCTGGGAGGATGGCATTGGATCAGACAGCTGGGTTGTAATCCTCTCTTCTATTATTTCTATCAATAAAGCTATTTAAGCTTTCCTCCATACTTGTATATTTCTGAATCTTGTATTTGTGTAAGCATTTGTATGGTTAATGTACATCTGATCCTATATTGTTTATGGTTATAGATCTCTATGTTTTGATGGTATTTTGCTGCTTTGACTCTACAGGTGTTCTTTGAAGCGGGACAAGTGGGAAAGGAGTGGCAAAAGCTCTATCAAGGGAGAGAGGAAACAAGCAAGGAGCCAAGTGAAAGACTGAGGTTGGTGCTCTTTGCTTCTCTCTCATCTATCTCTCATAAAGGACAACACAAGTTACTTTGAATTGTTTGTTTCTAAGATAGCTACCCGTCTTAGTGGGACTAGTAGCTCTGAATAAACATTAGTTTTCCTGGAAACAAAATGGCGACTCCACTGGGGAGCAAATAATTTGTTTGTTTGTTACTATTGTTTGCTTTATAAACTACAGACGGAGCATGAATTTAAGCCAGCTAGCCCTCGAACTTCTTTTTCTATGCAACTGCAAAGTAGATCAACGCTGCTTCAGTCAATCTCCAGGTTGGTTTATGAACTGAACATCTGACTTGCTAACATCCTAAGAGCCCTCGTGGTAGCTTAATAACCTCATTAGAATAGCCCCTATACCTTGTGTTTACTGCCTATCATAAGCTCAGCCTAAATCCCTGAACTTAGCTAGAAACTGTGGGTGAAAACCGAGCTCAGTCTTGTCCTTGGACCATCGCACTATCTCTCATTGGCAGTCTAGATGCATCGCATCTCCCATGTGTTTCAAGTGAGATGCATCCCTATTTTCCTTAAGGATAGGTGCAATGATTGAATGAGACCGTTTCTGCCTCCAGATTTTGGTATTTTCTTCATTGTTGTCAACTCTATTTAGTAGTTTTGCAGCCTATGATCAGTATATCACTGTTGAAACCTTCTTCCTTTACATTATTCAGCCTCCATTGATAAGTAATTGTGAATGTTTTTTATGTATTTTTTATCATTTACAATCCTCCTTTGCAAAAAGTAGCTTAATCGAACTGTCATCTTTTGATTTGAAAGTGTCGCAACTATCGTTTTTAGTCAAGAAAAGAGTGTCGTAAAGTATTCCTCTTTTAGATAGTCGATTATACTTTTTCCATTGTATTTGATTTGAATTTTCAATACTTTGAAGTGTCGAAAACAGTTTTCAATTCAAAAGTGAAAGTGTCGTCTTAGTCTTCCTTTCGTTTTTGAAAAGAAATTCCTAAAGTGTCGCTTTGAAGAAAAGTAGTTTAGATCTGTACTTAGTTTTCTTTTTGTCATTCTCACATTAAGGAAACTGAAAAACAAATACATGCATGTTCATTTTCATTTAGACTGCATGCGGAAATTGTTTTAGGAAAAGTGCATTTAATGTGTTCTCTCTGCTCTATGTTGAAAGAATTTTACTCTTCTTTCCTTAGTAGCTAGGATTTTCATTGCTAAAAGAAAATAAACGACTATTTATCATCTTAGATTGCATATTTAGGAATTGTATATCTACATCACGTGGTGAACCTTGAAAGGAAAACTTATTAAGAAAGATCAACTATAACATAAACCTCAATGAACATAAAAACGCTTTGGAACCTAACGCACAACATCTAGACCTCTAGGCTAGAGACGTATTCCGGTGCCGTAAAGCCTGGTAACTATCGTTTTCATCATAGTTTGGGTGATTCCTCCTCTTTGATATGACAAGTGCCAGTATGGACTTGTGCTCCCACGTACCATCGAGTATATATTGGGAGACCACAATAGGCTAATATCCTTTATCCTTAGGAAGCTGTGTCTGCCGCCCTATCGATCGCAATGCATTGAACATAGCATTTGGGAATATTGGCTATCGTATGTAAAGTATATTGCAGTTTTGCGATTGGTTTGGTAATACCTTTGTTTAGGCTTCCAAAGTAGTCACTTTCGTTCCTTTTCAAACTCCTTAAAAGAAAAGGTCCATCTGAGCACTTATCACTTTAGGCTCATTAAAAATCAAAGGCAACTAGAGTCATCTTTAGTTTTTTCTTGACTCTTAAAAATTGAAAAAGCAAGTTGTGTCAAAGCGTCATAAATTTCATCTAAATCGGAATAATGTTTTCCCCTTTTAATTTTGAGTTGATCAAGTAATCCGGAATCATGGAAGAAAGTCAATCAAAACCCCATCGTTCACGGAGACTAACGAATTAGTCGTCTTTGACTCTGGAAAAGAAACCATTCCGAGCCAAGCAATCTTGTTTAACTGGGTCAAAGTATCTTGGCTTATTTGAAACTTGTATTTCAACATCATCAGAGACTCCAGATACCCCAATTATTTCTGGAACCCTTGCCTCTACAGAAGAAGTTCCGCAGTTAGAAGAGGACATTAGAACTGATCCTAGTGTAATGGTAAGCACTTCTATTCCTGAACCAGCTCCATCTAGGGCTGATTCAGAAGGTGTCACCCCTCCAACATCTGTTGTTGTAGAGTCTATACGTTCTTCGACACCGGAAATATTTTACGGACTCGACGGTCTACCTCTTGTGCCTGGACTGATTGCCATAGAAGAGATTGTGGAGGATATTCCATCCAGTACCCCATTGCATTTTGGAACTGGGGTCCACCTATATCCTTCTACTATAGAAGTTAGTTCTTTTGATCACCCTTCATCGCAAGTTCTTATAGAATTGCTAGGGAATCTTTTGGATAGACTAGATATGTCTGAACAACCATTGACATCCAGGACTGTGTCATCTGATACAATAGCAGCAGAACCTCCTGTCACTACTCTGACAATGTTCGCTGGTATATCATCTGTCCCAACTAGTTCTCAACCGCTAGATGGAGTCCACCAAGGGACTGTTTTGACAACATGTTCTGTTCCTATTTGTTCATCCGGAATCTTATCTAGAATTTCTTATGTTGAAACTCAGCAAATTGATCCTTCACATCAATATCAATTTGGGCAGTCCAATCTCCAAAGACCAATTTACCCTTTGAACACTGGATTGCCACCATATGGGGGGTATTGTGCCTTTTCATTGTTCCCTCTAAGAGAGCAACCATATGAGAGTTCAAAAAAAAATTTGGGTCAAGCTGGAATTGCATCCAGTGGTTGGATACCAATACTACCTCAATAGCCAAGAGTTGTATATTCAATACAACAAAATCAACCTGTGTCGAATATTCCCACTACACCAGCTATTGTGATAGTGTTGCAAGTACAAGCGATGCCTATTGTATGTCAACCTCAAGTCTCTTAGGTCGTAATACAACAACCTCTTGTCTCCACGACTCAATCACAACTGTCGATTAGTGGCTCCTTAACTGAAGTGGCTAAAGCTCAAACGGTTACTATCACCCCTCATCTTGGTCAAACATTCAGTATTGGACAACAGCAAATGGTCTCACAACCATGGCTGGTGCAATATCAACAACCGCAATTCCAACAAGCTTACTGAGGACATGAGCAACAAATCTTTGCGAGTAATGGGCAGCCGTATATTCAAAACGGTTACCAACAATCATATTATAATGGTTATGCCCATCAACCTTATCAAAGTTATCAGCATCAAATACATTATGCTAGTATGCAAAGACCCACTGCTTAGGTGATCCCATCTTATCCTGGGTATGCTTTGCCAAACCTGAATCAGCAGTTGCCTTTCGTAGCAACTTTAGAATTACTAGATCTAAATCAGCTAACAAATGATCCAATTGCTTACGCCCCTTGGTGGCCAGTGATTCCTCATAAACTTTCGTCAGATATTCCTAAATTCAATGGAAATCCGGGTGAATATCCGTCGAATCATGTAATGACCTTCCATTTGTGGTGTTCGTCCACCACCCTCAATGATGATTCGATTAGACTTCGCCATTTTCAGCGAACGCTAACTAGTCTGGCAGCAAAATGGTACATCAAATTTCCCAGAGCTTCATTCGATAACTTCAGCACCCTCGTCACCACCTTTTTAACCCATTTTCAGTTACCTATAAGGTACGAAATGGGAACGAAGCTCCCTACCTATTTTAAACAGACAACAGCCACTCACATATCTGATCATATTCATGAGTGGCGACATCGTCATCGAATGGTAAAGACATATGTTCCTGATCAACTTCTAGCTAAATGGTTTATTAAGTCATTGTTAGCTTCTATTACAGAAGATGTGGCAAAAGGGGGAGTTGTCATTGAAGAGTAAGTTATTGCTCGTGCACAATATCTAGACTTGATCTATACTCAATCTGGCATGCTCTATGACAAAATTCCTGATGCTCCTAGACCAAAATTCTCTGTTCCTTCCCCTCCTAAATCAAACAGAGACACTCATGCCGATGATGGCATGATTGGCACCTCAAGTACACAAACCGTAAAGGCTCCATTTGGTAAGTCCCTTGCAATTTCTAGTAAAAAAGAAAATGATAGACTTCTTGTCTCGAAGGTTAATGTTGTGTCATCTAACAAGGGCAAAGAACCAAAGCAACCAGGGGTCAAGAAGAAAGGGAAAAACAAAAAGAAGAAACAGGAAGATTCGACTCCTAATAAATCTTCTGAAAACCCTACTAGGAAACAAAAACCTCATTATCCATGTTTAATATGTAACAATGAGCATTTCACGAGAGATTGTCCACATCGAGCTGAGGTTGCAAAATTTTTAAAGACTTTAACTACCTCAACGGTGTTGATTGTTCCGTTTCCAAACCCATAAACCAACTTGGTTGCTATCGATCATGCTTCCAAATCCCAAGTGCTTATGTTATCCATCTCGAAACAAAAAAATGATGCTTTGTTATTGACAGGGAATAAAGATCATGGGAATCCACAGTCATCAAACAACAAGGCTACAAATCAAACCAATAGTTCGACAACAACTTCACCAGAAGTTGTTCCGCCCATCATTCCTGAATTAACTATAAATTCACCTAAAGCAGTAGTACATAAATCAACATTTAATCCTCGTGCCCGAGTAGCACAGAATTATAATATATGTGGAGGATCTAGCTCAATCGCCATCCGCTATGTCGACACTTGAAGTACTGCAAAATTTCCCCTCCCAAAAGCAAGCTTTATTATCAGCAATAGGTGGGATTGACCCAACATATTCCAATCTTGTGGCCTTTAAACACAAAGGATATGAACCTCAATTACCGGCACAACTCGTTGTCCTTATACAGGTAAAAGCCCTCAACAAAACTATTCATCAAACAATCATTGACAAGGGGGCATCTACCTGTATTATGTCAATGAGTTTTTGGAAAACTTTAGGCTCACCACCCTTGTCACAATCATCAACGACATAAAAGCGTTCGATGGAAGGACATACACGCCATATGGGATATTAAGTAACTTGCAAGTTGAACTAGGGGGCAAGATAGTAGAAATTGAAGTCGAGGTCATTGATGGAAACCTTGACTACAATATCTTACTAGGAAGGCCTTGGATTTATGCCATGGTTGTCATTGTTTCGACATATTTTAGAAAGATTGCATTTCCCTTCCAAGGTGGAATTACAATCGTTGACCAACTAGCCTTTTCCCCAATAATTCACAAGCTACTGGAAGCATTCCATTGATCCACGAAAGTTCTCAATTGCTTCAAAATGTCGAAGTAGATCTCCTAAAAGACCCTTCCTTAACGGGTACTTTTGCCCTCTCGCTTCCAAGTAATCTGGTGGAAGTGGCCACAGTGGAAACCTATCATATGATATCTTCTACATCATCAAATATTAAGAAGAACTCTGACAATTTTGATACTATGGGTCACCGAGGACAGTTCTTATCTTGTGTCGACCTCGTTACAAAATGAAACAAGGGTTATGAGGATAGTTCTTTTACTGTGTCAACCTCAATAAAAAATGAAACAACTCCGTTTCCAAATCAAGTCTTTGATTACGGTCTCGTAAAATCCAAGTTGAGTCTTTCAAAGATCTCGAAGGTAAACCTTCATTCCAACCACCGTGTTGAATGCAATGAATCTTGAGGGCATGCACCTCAATTTGCGTCATTATGCTGGGGGCATGCGAACTTATAACAAGCATATTTTTTTCTTTTTAAGCTTGTGTAAACATTAAACTGAAGACAAGCAATGTTTCCGCAAATTTCAAGCTCATTAAAAAATAAACCTAGCAGTTGTTATCACTCAGGTTATCCCTAAGCTCGTGAAGGGATACGGCCGAGGTAACCACAAACCAATCTTTAGACTGCAGGTTCTAGCCTACCTGCAATCAGAGAGGGCTCTCTCTTAATGATTTTGTTGATGATGATTTTAGGCTAGCTATTGGGTTCAAAGGGTTTTTGTGTTTGGTGGTAGGAAGGATGATGCTTTCAAGCAGAGAGGCATGCATAGTGTGATAAGTTCAAACCATTGGGCATGGAGTCAAGGAGTAGGACTGCTGGTACGTTTTCTTGGTCACAAGGGGAAAATGGAGCAAGGTAGCTACACATAAAACAACCTTCAAGCTAAAGGAGATGAAATGAAATATAAGGAATGAGAGGCAATTAAGAATCTCTCACTCAGCTTAACGGAGGGAAGGCGAATGAACTCTATCTAGGGGCAGTTAAGAATCGCTGGATAACTGTCATACTTGGGTGAATTAGGGTAAATATGAGCCAAAAGGAATTCACATTTATATCTAATTCAGAGGAAAACATATAGAAACAACAGAAATTGAGCATAGAGTGCAATTAAGCAAAGTCTAGGCTATTCATTTTTCCCGTTATTTAGACAATGATATGATAGCGGTTTAAACATATATAATGAAATATAACGAAGAAACACTTATTGTTCCATGTAGCAGCACAAGAATTCCACAGTCACACTTCAACCATTTATACTCAGCCAACAGTCATTGCTCCAATCCTTTCAGCAGTCTTTGATTATAGAACATATCAGATATATAGTGTGAGTCTCTCCTGGATCGGATCAGCCAACTAACCACCACCCACCACTATTCCATTGTTCAGGGGTGTTTTTATAGTGAAAATATCTAAGAGTATTTATTACAGCTGACCTAAACAGGTCTGCGGGAAAAGCTGTTTAAACATAAACTTGTGCTAGAATTAAATGCAAGTAAATATCTATTGAGCTGCGCCGGAGGCAGCTGAATCAAAATGAGCTAATATGGTGTCCTTGGTGGCTTGATACAATGCTTCTGCAATAACTGTGTTTTGAGCTTTGGTCCACTGATCTCATGTGACTTTGATGCGTAGTAACTGTGATTTGAGAGGCTTTAAATGGATTTTACTGTTTCTTTGACTTGCTGGGGGCTCTTTAATGTTTTATCAGCCTTGAGCACTGAGAAAATCTTCGCTGACACACTTCGCCGCAACACTAATACACTTTGCCATGAGTTTTGGATTCTTTTTGCTTCTGATACTCTTTTAAAATGCTAAATCGCCCCTTTTCTGCCCTTTCAAGGAAAAAACTGACTGCTGAAGAAAAGATTCCCCATTTCGGCCTATTTCTCGTAGCGATGCGTGAAAACTACCTCAGATTTTGAATCCGGGCTTCCTAAGCAGTGATTTCGCCTTTGCGCGCTTTTCTTTCGGAAGATGACGTCAGCATGATGTCAGCGGTGGGACCCGTATGGCGGGTGATGTGGCAGGGGAAAAACTCCCATCCCCGGACGCTAATCATCAACAGGTTTGGAACGGAATAGACCCGCCCTCCGTAGATCTACGGTGCAAGCAATCAGACGGATGACAGAACAGAGAAGGCGGCGGAAGAATAAGGGACGGGGCCTACATATATATATGGCGTGGATTCATATGAAACGCTGATCGCCGATATGCGATCGGCAACAGAGCATCGGCGATGACCATATCGGCAGCGTGCATGCATGCTTTGTTTTGTTATAGTGATACGCCGATCGGCGAAATCGCTGTTGGCGAAACCAATCGGGGGCACACTTTATGCGTTGTTTTGATACATGACTCCCCTCCCGATTGTGATATCGCATCGGAGGGGGTCCGATAGAACCTTTTTGCAATCGGAGCAAGGCCCAAGGTAAGTGATGAGGATTTTATGATCGGTAGCAGAACTTTTTGATGTTTGAAGGGATTTCAAGGCATGGGAAGGAGTCCGATAGCCCAAAAAGGGATTTTTCATGCCTTGGAAGGATTTCAAAGGCACTTAGGAGGATTTTATGTGCTTTGATAGGGGGATTTTATGCTTTGTGAAGGAGTCAAAAAGCATTAGAGGAAGGATTTACGGAGTGATGAAGGGTTTTGTGCATCAAAAGGAGTCCGAAATGCATGAGAAGATGGTTTGAGGGGGAAATGAGGGTTCTTGTTGAGTTTCAAATAAACTTAGCAATTCCCAAGTGTACTTATGGTTATATTTCAACCAGGGGAAGGGGATAAGTATATAGGGGTATTATTAACATAGTTTTAGTAGGGAGGGGGAGATAGATAGGGAGTTACATATTTAAAGTTAGTAGTAAATATGAATGGTGACAAGAAAGTGCTAAGTGTATACTCTTAGGCTATAAAAGGGGAAATAGGACTTATAGAGGAAGTATGAGCATTTCTTGAGTGAAGCAGACCTTTACCAAGGCTACTAATATGAAGAATGATGAATCTAAGAGGTATCAAGCAGATCTTGACCTCTTTAGGGGAAATTAGTGAGTGATTTAGGGAATAAGGAAGAAGGGGGAAGTTAGTTATGCCTCGCTTGAGCTCCTCCAAATGAAAAACTGCCTGATAATTGTGACCTAAATAAATATGACATTTGAAAACATGAAATCAATCACAAATCAACATTCAGCAACCTCAAAACTGCCTACCCAGCCTACTT
>APFE031676548.1:0-19447 GCA_000404065.3 Pinus taeda | reverse complement strand
TTGGCCTCTGTAGCAAATATGGAACATTGCAGCATGCAAAGTATGACATATTTGGCATGTAAAAATGTCAATCATGAAAGATGAGTAACCTGCTGCAGCAGGAGGCTAACAGCAGTGAGCAATTTTCCTGCAAAGTCTAAGATCGTTAAAAAATAAACCTAGTAATGAGCATATGTTCCCCCAGATTTCAAGCTCATTAAAAAATGAACCTGCCTTTTAGTAAATAACCTTTGTGATCACATTGCTATCAGCTTTTGAGCCTTGGTCGTGTTCTTACCATCACCTCCACTCTTTTAGTTGATCATACGCCTCCACTTGATTGTTTACCCTTTTGAGGAACAACTGTGATGAGTGATTCTGTTAGACACCTTATTTACACTGTTGTGATTGAAAAGTTCTGAACTTACCTAGAACCAGCTTCTACCCAAAAATATCACTCGTTCCTCAAAAACGACTCTCTTTTAAGCTCTTTTTAGACTCGTAAAATTGAAAAGATTGCCAAGCAATTGGCCTCTCCAGCTCGTTAAAGTGATTGGAAGTGCCATCCCTCCTCTATATTTTAATCTTTTTGGACCTGAGGGATCATTACACAAAAAGATCGAGCGCTTGTCTTTTTCGGCTCACTAAAGTGATCAGAAAATTCATCCCTTTTGTATTATTTTATACTTTTCAAACTTAAGGGATTATACTACGAAAAGGAACTACTGGAGTTTCTTTTTTGTCTCTTTTCAGACTCTCTAAAACTGAAAAGGACTGAATTATCTTTGTCATTAAACTTGTTAAAGCAATAGCGACAAACTTGTCCATACGGACAAGAGCGAGTTTCACTGTCGCTAGGCTCACTAAAACATAGTGACAGGTTTGCCTGAAGGGAAAATTATAGAACAAACATATGTTATTCTCCTCAAGCTTGACAAAAATAAAGAGGTACTGGTCAGCAATGACTAGGGAAAAAGGGAAAAAAACTTGAAGAACTTCATTGGTAACAGGTCGCTCTTGAACATGACACTTTCACTCCATCACCATGATTGAATTGGGTTGGGTTATTCCATTCACCGGTCATATCACCATTGGTCCTCCGTACCATCCATTTTTGGGGTTAACGCTACCAATCCATTTCAGTGTCACTAATATGTTCAAGAGAAGTCGCTCAGAGAATTCACCAACCCAGCTAACGCCTCATCCACTGCAATACCTTCATGCTCCATTCTTTCATGTCCGCCACCCTGAACCTTGTATCATCAAATCATTTTCACCTCCACGAAATCATTTGCTTCGTTTCATGTTGTAGATGTGGGATTCATTAAGGCCCTCCTACGACGGGTCACTTCTTGTCGACATCAGCTCATTATCCAAGAAGTTGACTTAGGAACAACCCTTTCAGTACTTTGAAAGCTTGCATGCCTCAATGGCAAGTTTCTCACTTCTGGCGATAGGTTTACATCAATGGCCTTCGACCGAAAGATTTTGTGTGGTGTTCGACATCGACTCATGTATTCACACCACGTGAATTGTACTGCAGTACCTTGAGGGTCATTATCATTATCGATGATTTCTCTCGCGCCTGTTAGCAGCTTACATCATTGGCTGGTAATCAGGCGATGTCTTTCCATGTTCGACATCATAACATCTTTTCACATGGATCGACTTGTACATTGGGTGAAGATTGAACAAGTTTGAAGACCCAGGATCTAGTTTCATCAATCTGGGTTGCGATATATTTAGGAAAATAAAGACATCAAATGTACTCCATAGCTACATAGATAATCATCCAAGCTAAGGGATGATGGCTCTACCAGAATCATCAGTCTGCCACACAGATGATTGTCCGTCCTATGTACATGAAAATAAATTTATAAAATTGAGCATGGGAATGCCCGCCTCAACTAGATCATGAAAATATTATGAAGATAATGTATTGTATTGTATCTTATTACAGGTCACCTTCCAATTCGAAAAACCTCAGATCCTCATGATAAAGCATTTCACCTGACATTACAAGATTTACGACCTCATGCTTTAGGGGGCAACTGTTATAGACATATTTGGGAACTGCAGCCCCAATCACATATGTCCATAAACCAAGGGCTTCTAAATCCCTAAAAGTGTTGTTTCATACCCTAAAGGATCAAGGTCAATTGATTACATCATTTCGCAGAAGTTCTCCCTGAAAAACTACTCAGAAATGGTCAAAACTGGACCATACAGACTGCTCCATGCTAAGGGTGTGATGCATCTCACCTGCTACACACAAAGGGTGTGATGCATACTGAAAATCCCTTCTATAGGGTACGATAAGCGAGAGAAGACAAATGGCAGAGGTAGTTTGCTAGGTGGAAACCCAAAGAATCTTCTAAAAACTACTCATATGACACTTGCCTCTCTGAATTCACCTACGGATGAGTAATAGATCATGAAATCTCCAAGTGGAACCAGGAACTATTAGTGAAATGACACTAATCAAAATCCCAGAAGCTAACTCAACCCCCTGCAAATATCTATATATGGATCCCTCATCCTAGAGATCGAGAGGCTTCAATTTTGTATTTTGTAAGGAAGTGTTGTTGGTTTCTCTGTGAAGCATTGTATTGTTGAGTGATCTAGTCTTTTCATGAGGTGAAGAGGGCTTTCATGTTGGGAGGATGGCGCTGGATCAGACAGCTGGGTTTTAATCCTCTCTTCTACTATTTCTATCAATAAAGCTATTTGAGTTTTCCTCCATATACTTGTATATTTCTGAATCTTGTATTTGTGGAATTTGTATGGTTAATGTACATCTGATCCTATATTGTTTATGGTTATAGATCTCTATGCTTTGATGGTATTTTGCTACTTTGACTCTACAGGTGTTCTTTGAAGTAGGACAAGTGGGAAAGGAGTGGCATTAGCTCTATCAAGGGAGAGAGGAAACAAGCAAGGAGCCAAGCGAAAGACTGAGGTTGGTGCTCTCTGCTTCTCTCTCATCTATCTCTCATAAAAGAAAACACAAGTTACTTTGAATTGTTTGTTTCTAAGATAGCTACCCATCTTAGTCAGACTAGCAACTCTGAATAGACATTAGTTTTCCCAGAAACAATATTTTATATTGCAAAAGCTTCTTGTGGAATTAAAAATATTTATTGAGTTGAGAGGCTAATTCTACATGTGATGTCCCATGTGAATGTGAATATTGTTTTTAGTGCAAGTAAAACAAACTGGAACTGATTTAAGTTTATGTAATTAGAAATTATGTTTTAATTGATTAAAAGAAATTTAGTGCTAGAAATATGGCAAGGAAAAAAACTGTTATAATTTCATGAGAAGACATCTGTCAAGAGGGTGATGGAATTAGTTCTCAAGAAACAGTTAGGTTGGACAGTTACCAACCCTAACTACTCCTATGGAAAAAAATCCATCCCTAAAAGATCAAGAGGATGGGAGGCAGGGGCATCTGCGATCAGGGAAAGGAGGAGTAAGAAAAGAGAAATATGTGTTGTAGAGACAAACATATAAAGTAGTGGATAAGTCTAGTTAGGACAAGATATCTATTGTTGTTCAAGACTGAGGTTTCTTGGAGAAATTACCCAGGATCGGGTAGCTCGGGGGGAGACTAAGGGCGCTGGAGCGCAAGTCTCAAGGTTGGGAGGATAATCAAGTTAAAAGGTTTATAAGGAGTTCAACAAGCCAAAGAAGTTTACATCTAGAATATTTCTCTTAGCTATTATCAATAGTATTATGTTGCCTAATATTAGAAACGGAATGCTAAATTTCAAATATAGTCACATGTATGAATAGTATTAAAGATGCTATTAACATTGTGCATGTATGTACTGAAAACCCTTAAGTTCAGAAGTCTGCAATATGAGATAGAATTCGAAAAACTTAAGAGACAACACTGAATTCCTTAACTAGAAGATTTCTCAGATAGTAGCATAATTAATACTGGCACGATATAGGTAGGAAAAAAAACTTGACAGAGAATCTAAGCATCCATTCAAGTAGTGATTATATCTTTAATATAAAGGAACAACAATAAATAGATAAGTGCCTTCATTTCTTTAATACCAGAGCACCTTTCACAATATTAAGACAAAACGCATAACCCTACTTAATCAAGCGGAAATCCCGAAAGTTGGGTATTGATAAATGAACCTGACTCTAGAGCTGTCACACGGAATGAGTTATATTTGCGGACAAATCCAACCTTCCTAGGAGTCTAAGACTCTCTAATGACAAACAAACCAAACAAGAGCTATCCTTCTCTAGATACACATCATTCTACGAGAATTCAAATGTTTTCGATCTTACCTTAGGTCCTACGCTTGTTGTAGCAGTCCAGCCTTGCTGATCCAGATGAGCTCCTCCTTCACTTTCAGACCTGCATACACTAACAAAGCAAACGATTACATAGCATCTGAATATTCATCATAAAATAAAGCATATCTATCATATTGACCAAGGAATACATGAAATAATTCATTAACAAATCATTGAGGAGAATGGACTTATTTGTATTAAATAATCAAAGGAACCATTACAACCTGAGCCTTGGTGTTGTGCAAGCTCCTCCCAGGGTCCAGCAAGAGATTTCCTCTACTTTGACAAGCTCACCCACTCCCACTATAGCAACAAGGAAGGATAGTGATCTCTCCTCACAAGTCAGCAAATGGAAGTCCTAATTCCAGCAGCATTTACCCTTTAGAATGTTCAGCTTTCAACCTCCCCTCCTTTGGCCCAATGCCTGTATTTATAGCATTCTAGAAGAGGTTATTCAGTTCCAACATCAATGGGATACTCCCTCTTTTGGATGGGGTAGCTCCTCTCTTGATGGGATAAGCTCCTCTATCATTGGGGTGCATGAACCATCTGGAGGCGCTCAATACACGTCAAAAACTCTTCTAGAAGGCTCTAGAAGTGACCACAAGTAACTTTTTAAAGATGAAACTTGCGCTTTTTGACCTTTACAGGGGTACGCACCCTAGCTTTAGTATACAGAGCGTATTACTACGCAGGTCTAATGTATATGGAGTGCGTACACGCAGGCAAGGTAGAGAGAAACTGCGTACCCAGAGATAAACATGTTTTCAATTGACTTTCTCTCTCTTTGAAGTTTTGACATGAAGAGCAGAGGTATGGGGCTTGACAAAGAGGACAATGTGGCTATTGATGAGGCCACATAAACTGCAGATAGTCAAGGTGACAAATTTCAGTGTAACAATATCAATATGTTAGTTGTCTTGATTTGATCATTGAAGCTAGTATGACAATAAAGGATTTCTCCTCAGTATGGATTAATTTATATTCTGGTTATTACAAAAATTTCACAATGAATGAATGACATAAACTTATCTGACTTGTCCTTGGTCTATGCGTTCACATTTAGTTGAAGAAATGATTCATATTATGATCATGTGGATGACTTGATGAAGTATTGGCTCGATATTTCTTAATAAATGACAATTGTTGACTGGCCAAATAGATAAGGTTGTAACCTAGTACTTGGGTATGAACTCTACTTGGGGACTGCGACTGAAAAGTTTAATAATGATATTGGAAAAATCTTCCATGGCTTTGATATTAGTTTTGGTTTGGCATTTAATGCTTGATAAGCAAACTTGGTTGATTTGATTGCACAATATTGACTTGTTTGAAGCTTGGTATATTGGTTTGGTCAATGTTATGTTTGCAGAAAGCATTGTATGATTTGAAGCAAGATCACTGAGCCTGGTATGGAAGCAATGTTGATCCAAACCTCTACTTCAAATAGGTCCAAGGTATGCCTTTGATTTTGGTTTTATATGTTCAAAATCTATTCTTGTCATATAATGAGCCTTTGATAATCAAAGTAAGAGGGAGTTGGCCTCTGAGTTCGAGACGAAGGATATTTGCATGATGTATTACTTCCTGTGATTATAAGTTTACAAAAGAACCAGAGAAATATTCCTTTCTCAAGGAAAATATGACATGAAGTTAGTGGAGATACTTGGAAAGATGGAATGCAAATCCTTGGAAATTGCAATGGAATTGAATTTCAAGAAATTATGCAGAGATGTTGTTGGATCTAACTTGGTAGACTCCTCCAAGTACCGAGAGTTGATTGATGCATTAATGTTCTTCGAGAACAACCATCTAGATATATGCTTTGTAGTGAACACCTTGAGTACAAATTGGGTTGTACTGAGCACATTTTGAAATAATCTGCATGGGATGATCAATCTTGTTCTAAGATATACTATGGGAGATTTAGAATTGCATGGATGCACTGATGCTGACTAGGTAGGAACAATTATTGATAAGAAGAGCAACTTTGGGTGCTGCTTTAGCTTGGGATCTACCACGATATCTTGGAGATGCAGGAAATATGTAACAACCTTGGTCAAAAATCCATGTAATAAATTTAATAAAGGAAAAATAATAACCAAGGTCATGGGACACGTATTCCAAGATGAGCGTTGGGAAAAAACATAGTGATGGTGATCACTTGTGATTATTTAATGACTATGGAAATTGGAAAAGGAAATTTCAAAGGCTTTGAAAAGGCAAGAGGTATTAATTGGCATTTTATTTATGAGAATAATGGAAAATAGGAGAAAAGGAAGGTGAAAGGTCACATGTTTCATGTGAGGAGGAAATTAAAAGAAAAATAAGGAAAATTGAAGAAAATCGAGGCCTCAATGATAAAAAGGCTTATGAGGATTAGTTCATAGCTTTTATCATGTTAAATTTTGTTAGTGTTAGATTTAGTTAGTGTTAGCTATTTTTAGTGTAACCTTTTGTTAGTTTTAGCTTGGATATCTCTCTTCTATTCTCTCTCATACTCTTGGACACTTAGAGTTTTCTTGGAGAATTCTTAGAGGAGTGTGGAATACTTTGGATTTGCAACAAGAAGGCAAAGGAAAAGCAAGAAAGCACCAGAGGACAGCCAGATCAACAGCTACAATGGGTTTTGATTGCATGTACAGAGTTGCATGTATGATTTCCTTGCTAGTTTTGACATGCATGCCATATGCATGTGGTTTCTTGGTTATGATCTGTCATTGGCATGGAGGATTGTCTGGATTGATGGTGGTTTTGCCTAGCCTTTCCATTTTCTAGATAGCCATGGTGTTGTGGGTTTTATCTTTGTTTTCTGGTTGGTGCTCATGTTCCTTTGGTTGTGGGTTGAGTTATAATTCCTGGAACCTTGGTTGGACAAATGCTCTGGAAGCCCTGTAATAGCTAGGTTGAGTTACTAGTCTTAGAAGCCTTGATTGGAAAAACACTCTAAAGCCCTTAGTGGGTTGAGTTACTAGTCCTAGAAGCCTTGGTTGGAGAAACATTCTAGAGCCTAACAACAACTATGGGTTGAGTTTCTAGTCCTCGAAGCCTTGGTTGGAACAAACGCTCTGGAGTCCTGGACAGATTGGGTAGAGACCGATATGTTGATGGTTAGCGATGTCTGAATGTGAGGTGGAATTACTAGTTGAGGGTTGAGGTGGTTTGACCTCTAGAAGCCTTGGTTTGGTTTTGATTGGTTTATTCCATGAGATCCTGCATTCATGCTTTGCATATGGCATAGGGGTGATCGGATGAAATATAGATTTGGTTCAACCCAATCTATGGCCAGGTGGTATGTGGAAGTCCCTGACTTCGCTGGATTTTCATATGTTAATAAGAGCTCCTTTTCCTTTGGTATCTTATGAGTAAACGTGCTTGTCATTATATGGCTTTAATGGTTACTTCATCATTGTTGTATCTCTGGTTATTTGTAGGTTATAATAATGTTCTATGATAATATTGATGCATGGCTCTTATCATACTTTGGTTAATGGATGAAATAATAATGAATGAATGACCTAATATATAACAATGCAACTTTTGGGAGGAGATATCAATCCTCCTTGACAATTCTCAAATAAGTATGAGACCTCTATGCTCAGATATGTTGTTATGACCTGTAAATTACATGTTTATGATATGTTTGACGAAATGTCTGTCATGTATAGTAGGCATTAAATCAAGTCCTTGTTCATGTGTTTGTATTAGTAATCTTATCTTAGTGTTAATTATCATTTTTGGAAGTTTCATGAAGTTATGGGAAGTGTCCTGAGTCCTGGCCTTGAAAAAGTGACACAAAATCTGGGGTTGCTAGCACAAAACTGCTTAAAAAAGGTTGCAGTCACATGGATGCCTTGCTATGGGAGTGACTGGAGGGTCTCAGTCGCATGCATGCCTTGTCATGGAAGTGAATGGGGGTCTATTTCAGCAACACATCAAGTTTTATTAGGGATTGGGCACCTGGTCCACTTTCCTAACTGTACATGGGCAGTTGAATCATGTCATAGTAATTATTTGTCACATGTTTACCCTGGCGGACTGGTTAGCTCAGGTAAATGTGGGAGGAGGGTGTTACAAAATGGAATTTCGTAGCTTTAATCACAACCGAGGTTGAGTACTTTGTAGTTAGCTTGGTTAAGGAAGCTCTTCAGAAAGATATTTGAGTAGGTTATGGATAGGATAGTGATATATTGCAACAACAAGAATGGGATATGATTGGAAGACAATCCCATATATGTATATGGGATAGAGATATCTTCATAGATCGAGACATTGTTGCTGTATAAGACAAGTTTAGGCTTGTGGTTGTTGCCTCCATGAGAGGGAAGATGAATAAGGTAGCCTTTTATTATATGTATTTGTTCTAACATAATATTTGATTTGATGTCTTGAATGAATAGGAAAACAAAGGATTGTTGCTCTTGGTAATGTATGAGGCAATGTGACTGAACTCTTCAGTCAATTGTTTGAGTCAACACTAGATATGAACACTTTGATATGTTTTTGATCTTCAGAGAGAACAACATGGATTGATGGATGTCACCCTACTAAGTAAGGATCTAGGTTGATCAAGGACATTGAACTAGCTCTTCCCCTTTGCCTGAGATCCTAGGGTGAGGAATTGAGTCAAAGAGATCCTGGGGTTGAGGGAACTATGGACAATAGGTGTGCATGATCCCTACTCTTGCAGTAGATCAGGTATCTCCCCTATTTTTACCCATAGGTTGTGCATGATCCTTGTCCATTCTGACAAGTCAAGTATCTCCCCCTATATTGGTATAGCAAAGTATACCCTAGTTGGCATCATACCCACAAGCCAGACTTGTTGGGATTGCCCCTCCACTACTGGCCAATGGGCTGAGGAGGCTTGAGGGTGTGTGATCCTTACCTTTTGGTAAGTTAGGTATCTCACCAAAGTTGGATTATGATAGGTATTGAACATGTCCAAACACTTGAATTGGATCAACAACTACAATGGGTTTTGATTGCATGTACAGAGTTGCATGTATGATTTCCTTGCTAGTTTTGACATGCATGGCATATTCATGTGGTTTCTTGGTTATGATCTGTCATTGACATGGAGGATTGTCTGGATTGATGGTGCTTTTGCCTAGCCTTTCCATTTCCTAGATAGCCATGGTGTTGTGGGTTTTATCTTTGTTTTATGGTTTGTGCTCATGTTCCTTTGGTTGTGGGTTGAGTTATAATTCCTGGAACCTTGGTTGGACAAATGCTCTGGAAGCCTTGTAATAGCTAGGTTGATTTACTAGTCTTGGAAGCCTTGGTTGGACAAACACTTTAAAGCCCTTAGTGGGTTTAGTTACTAGTCTTGGAAGCCCTAGTTGGTGAAACACTCTGGATCCTAACAACAACTATGGGTTGAGTTACTAGTCCTTGGAGCCTTGGTTGGAACAAACACTCTGGAATCTTGGATAGATTGGGTAGAGACCGATATCCTGATGGTTAGCGATGTCTGACTATGAGGTGGAATTACTAGTTGAGGGTTGAGGTTGTTTGACCTCCGGAAGCCCTGGTTTGGTTTTGATTGGTTTATTCCATGAGATCCGGCATTCATGCTTTTCATATGGCACGGGGGTGATTGGATGAAATATAGATTTGGTTTAGCCCAATCTATGGCCAGGTGGTACATGGGAGTCCCTAACTTCGTTGGATTTGCATATGTTAATAAGAGCTCCTTTTCCTTTGGTATTTTATGAGTAAACATGCTTATCATTACATGGCTTTAATGGTTACCTCATCATTTATGTATCTCTGGTTATTTGCAGGTTATAAGCATGTTCTATGATAATATTGATGCATGGATGTTATCATGCTTTGGTTAATGAATGACCTAATATACATAACAATGCAACTATTTGGAGGAGATATCTGTGCTCCTTGACGATTCTCAGATAAATATGAGACCTCTATGCTTAGATATGTTGCTATGACCTGTAAATTACATATTTATGATATGTTTGACAAAATGTCTGTCATGTATAGTAGGCATTAGATCAAGTCCTTGTTCATGTGTTTGCATTAGTAATCTTATCTTAGTGTTAATTATCATTTCTGGAAGTTTCATGAAGTTCTGGGAAGTGGCCTGAGTCTTGGCCCTAAAAAAGTGGCACAAAATCTGGGGTTGATGGCACAAAACTAGTTAAAAAAGGTCGCAGCCACATGGATGCCTTGCTATGGGAGCAACTGGAGGGTCTCAGTCACATGCATGCCTTGTCATGGAAGTGCATGGGGGTCTATTTCAGCAACACATCAAGTTTTCTTAGGGATTGGGCACCTGGTCCACTTTCCTAACTGTACATGGGGAGTTGAATCATGTCATAGTAACTATTCATCACATGTTTACCCCGGTGGACTGGTTAGCTTGGGTAAATGTGGGAGGAGGGTGTTACAAAATGGAATTTCGTAGCTTTAAGCACAACCGAGTTTGAGTAATTTGTAGTTAGCTTGGTTAAGGAAGCTCTTCATAGAGATATTTGAGTAGGTTATGGATAGGATAGTGATATATTGTGACAACAAGAATGCGATATGATAGGAAGACAATCCCATATATGTAGCAGGGATAGAGATATCTTCATAGATCGAGACATTGATGCTGTATGAGACAAGCTTAGGCTTGTGGTTGCTGCCTCCATGAGAGGGAAGATGAATAAGGTATACTTTTATTATATGTATTTGTTCTAACATAATATTTGATTTGATGTATTGAATGAATAGGAAAACAAAGGATTTTTGCTCTTGGTAATGTATGAGGCAATGTGGCTGAACTCTTCAGTCAATTGTTTAAGTCAACACTAGATATGAACACTTTGATATGTTTTTGATCTTCAGAGAGAACAACATGGATTGATGGATGTCACCTTCCTAAGTAAGGGTCTAGGCTAATCAAGGACATTGAACTAGCTCTTCCCCCTTGCCTGAGATCCTAGGGTGAGGAATTGAGTCGAAGAGATCCTGGGGTTGAGGGAACTATGGACAATAGGTGTGCATGATCCCTACTCTTGTAGTAGGTTAGGTTGTTATGCTCTTAACCTGCAAGATGATACAAGAATACCAAATATGCGCAAAAATATACCCAGAACGTAGAACAGTGAGAAATAACAGCAGGTATTTTATTGTTCAGAAAGTAATGTTCACTTGCCTCTTCGAGGGGGCAACCTCCAATAGAGCAGAGCTTGATTACAAAATAAGACATGATCCTACTACATAAATAAGGGGGTTAGGGTGGGACCCTAACATGCCCTCCCCCTTAAGAATAGCCTTGTCCTCAATGCTGAAGCTGTGGAAACTGCTGAAGAATAGTGGCTGGTTCCCAGGTTGCATCTTCTAGAGAGGTGTCTTTCCACTTGACGAGGACTTCCTTGATCATGTGGCCACGCAGGTGCCATTCTCATGTGTCTAGGATCTATTCAGGTTGGAGCCAGATGGACCCTTCTTCATCCAATTCGGGTAGACTGGTTTGAATTCTGCAATTGTTCCCAATCACTTTCTTGAGGCATGAGACATTTAAAACTGGATGGATTTTTGTAGTGGGTGGCAAAGCTAGGTTGTAGGCCACTTCTCCAATGCGCTGAAGTATTCGATACGGTCCGTAGAATTTTGGAGATAGTTTCTAACAGCCCTTGTCTTTGAGTGATGTTTACTTATATGGTTGCAGCCTCAAAAATACCTTATCCCCTTCTTGAAATTGAAGTTCTGAGTGATGCTGATCTACCTGTTGCTTCATGCGGTTTTGAGCTTGATGAAGATTCTCTCTAAATGGGCTAGCATGGTTGTGCGGTTCTGTAGGAGTTGATCCACTGCTTGTACCTTTGAGCACGCCTTGATATAAGAAATAGGGGAAGGAGGGAGTTGACCATAAACTGCTTCATAGGGAGTCAGTTTGGTGGTGGCATGATAGTTGGTGTTATACCACCATTCAGCTAGAGGTAACAACTGTACCCAAAGATGTTGCTTTTCTGAAGTGAAACACCTAAGGTAGGTTTCCAGACATTTGTTGACTGCTTCAGTTTGACCAGCCGTTTGTGGATGATAGGAAGTACTAAGTTTTAGTTGGGTACCTTGTAGCCTAAAGAGCTCCTGCCAAAAATTATTGGTGAATATCGGGTCACGATCAGACACAATAGAAGTGGGCATGCCATGTAATTTGAAGATCTGATCCATGAAATATTGAGCGACCAAAGTCGGTGTAAAAGGGTGGGGTAGGGTGCAAAAATGAGCATACTTGGAAAGTCGGTCCACAACCACCATGATGACTGACTTGTTTCCTAAATTTGGAAGACCTGTAATGAAATCCATAGAAACCTCCATCCATATTGATGCCGGGATGGGCAATGGTTGTAATGTGCCTGGTACTTTGACTGTCTCCCCTTTGTGGTGCTGACAGACATCGCATTCCACTACAAAAGTAAGAATGTCCTTTTTCATGCCTGTCCAAAAAAATGATCTTCTAGTGCGAGCATACGTCTTCTGAAAGCCTGAATGTCCTGCAGTGGGGGATAAGTGCAACTCCGCCAAAATGATGCTTTTGAGGATGGATGTTGGTGATATTACGACTCTGTCCTTGTAGTGAAGAATATCATCCTGCCACAAGTAGCCCTTGGTGGAAGTTGGATCCAACTGCAATTGAGTAATGAGTTGGGAGAGGTGGGGATGTGAAAACCATTCCCTTGCGAGCCTCTTCAATCCATTCTGGAATGGGAAGGGAAATTGCGAGCAGGGTACTTTCCTCCTCAAATTGGCGAGATATGGCATCTACTACAATATTTTCACGCCCTTTCTTGTAAATGATCTCATAATCATATCCCAGCATTTTGGCGATCCATTTATTTTGTTGTGGTGAGGATAGGCGTTGCTCCAAAAAATATTTAAGACTATGATGGTTTGTGCGGATTTGGAAACGTCGCCCCAATAAGTGAGGTCGTCAGGTATCTACTGCATGTAAGATGGACATCATTTCCTTCTCATAGGTAGATTGTCCCTAATTCTTCCCACTTAGTTGTTCGCTTGTGAAGGCCAAGGGTCGACCTTCATGCATTAAGATTGCCCCAATACCTGTACCTGAAGCATCACATTCAATGACAAAATATTTGGTGAAGTCGGGTAATGCTAAGACTGGAGTGGAACACATGGCATTTTTGAGAGCTGAAAAGGCCTGTTGTGCTTCATCATTCCAGATGAATTAATTTTTCTTGAGGAGTTGAGTGAGGGGCTTCGCATTGCGACCATAATTGGGGACAAATTTGCGATAGTAGCCCGTGAGACCCAAAAAGCCTCTCAGGCTCTTCAAGTTCTTAGGTTGAGGCCAATCCTGCATTGCCTGGATCTTTTTGGGGTCCACCCTGACACCTTCACACCCCACAATGTGGCCTAAATACTCAAATTCTTCCATGCCAAAAGAACACTTGGAAATCTTAACAAATAATTTGTGCTTGCGAAGAAGTTGCAAGAGCAAATCTACATGCTAAAGATGTGCAGCCCAAGTGCAACTGTAGATGAGGATGTCATCGAAGAAAACAAGGACAAATTTTCTGAGATATGGTTTGAGGAGGTGGTTCATAAGGCTCTGAAAAGTAGATGGAGCATTACAAAGACCGAATGGCATGACCAAGAACTCATAATGGCCTTCATGAGTTCTGAAAGCAGTCTTTGGAATATCGACTTCTTTCATGCGAATTTGGTGGTAGCCTGAGCGAAGATCCAGCGTAGTGAAGAATTGAGCCCCATTTAGTTCATCCAGCGAATCATCAACAACCAAGATGGGAAATTTATCTTTGACTATCAACTTATTGAGGGCCCTGAAGTCTAGACACATACACCATTCCCCATCTTTCTTGAGCACCATGACTACCGGTAATGAATAAGGACTAATGATGGGACGAATGATGCCTGCTTCCAAAAGTTCCTTGATTATTTTTTTGATTTCATTCTTTTGGGCGAACGGATATCTATATGGGCACACATTTGGTGGTTGGGCCCCTAGGACCAAAGTGATGCTATGACCATGTTCCCCTCTCGAGGGTGGAAGCTCATGAGGCTTGTCAAAGATTGGCAGATGGTTATTTATAATCTATTGCATCTCAGGATGAATTGGCAGAGAATTGGGTTCGATGGCCTGGATGGCATTAAATTGAGTTGTAACTTGATGATGGCCCTTTTTTAACAATTTTTCCATCATATGTGAGTTGATGATAGAGGGAGCTCCCGCCTGGAGTCCGGGGAGGGTATGTGTGGAGTTTTTCTGCTTAAAGCTCATATATAACTCCTAGAAATCCATTGTGATTGGCCCAAGTATGCGAAGCCATTCAGCACCGAGGACAATGTCGCACCTTCCCATGTGTATGGAAAACATGTGGGTCTTCAACTGATAATCCCCCATTTGAAGTTTGACATTTTCACAGCGGCCGTCACATTTCATTGTTCCCCCATCCACAATTTGGACTTGGAAGTTAGAAACTACTCGTACAAAATAATGCACTGCTTCCATGACTCTTTGATGGATAAAATTATGTGTACTTCCACTATGAATCAAGACTACTACTGGGCGATGCTTAATAAAACCTCTGATTTTGAGAGTTTGAGGTGAAGAAATCCCTGCCAAAACATGCAGTGAAATAACTGGTTCGTCAGGGACATTGTCCTTCTGGTTGTCCTCTTCTTCCTCCTCATATTCCTCAAGTGGTGGGGCTTCCTCCGATGAGCTGTAATCAATAGCATCGATTTGAAAGAATTTGGGCTCCTTGCATTTATGACCTGGGGAGTATTTTTCATCACAGTAGTAACATAATCCCTCCTTTCTTCTTTCTGCCATTTCTGCAGGCGACACCTTTTGAACCTTAAGTGTTTGAGTAGTGTTGTGAGCCTGTGGGGGGTGACCCTTGGTGGTGAAATTTGGGCGATTGGACTAGCCTCTAACGCACGTTCAATGTTACGAGCTACCTTGCAAGCCTCCGACCATGTGGGAGGGTGGTGCATTCAGACGTGAGCTTGTATGGCCTCTTTAAGACCACTGATAAAACATTCCGTGTAGAACGCATCTTGAAGACCCATAGTGCGGAAAGCTAAGGCTTCAAAGGCTGTAATATATTCATCCATTGTGCCAGTGTTTCGGAGCTTAGTGAGACGACCCAAAAAAGCAGAGTCATGGTCAAATCGCTCTATAAGAGCTTTTTTGAAGGTGTCCCAAGTCAAGGGCCTTCCATTGCAATGTTGATGCCATTGCCACCATTGCCACCTTTCATTGTCCAAGTACATGCTTCCCACCATAAGTTGAGTCTCATTATCTAAGATGTAATTCATATTGAAATACTACTCCATTTGTGCTACCCATGCTGTTGGGTGAGAACCATCAAATTTATGCATATCCAGCTTGGGTGGTCGCGGACGGGATTGTTGGTGGGTGCCCTAGAGGTGAAGAGAGTGGCTAGACTCACCCTCACTGTGTTCATTTCCAATATACACCTCCTCGTGGGTTTCCGCCTTGCCCTTAGTGCATTAGTTATTGTTGTCAGCTGATCTTGGAGGTCTTTCAAGGATTGTTCAAGTATGTCGATCTTCTCATTGGCCATAGCTTGAGCTCTAGTTTCTACCATGCACCAATCCGATGTACTTGAAATTTGGGACTGCCCAATTTTTTTTTTTTGCATTAACAATTGAATGGTACCACCTTGCTCAGCTCGTCATTCTGATTTTTTTATTTTTATTTTAATTTTTTTCGAAAAACTCCTAACGGAGTTTTACTCCTTGCTTAGGAATATTGCAATCGCCGAATCCCCAAAATGTCAATGCTACCAAAAGTCCTGCGAAAATCACGCCCCGATATAGGAACCCATACAACTACTCAGATATGGATGGTGGCTCTGGTGGATCTGAGAGATTTGAATGGCTGATCGGATAGATCTGAGTGACGAAACAGATTGTTGTTGCGGATCTAATGGATCTAATAGATCTAAATGGTTGTTTTGTTAAATCTGAGCTGCGAGACTGATTTCTGTTGCTGAGATCTAATCTGGCAGAGATTATGCATGATCTCGAGATAGAAAAGGGAACTATGGTCTCGAGGAGTGTCAGGTGCTACAGATCGCAATATACATAAGGGTCTGATAGTAGTACTCGGCCCAATTTTTCAGGGCACTAACCAAGGAGGATCAACCGTACCCTTAGCCATACAACCCGACTACCCTATCGTACGGGCGAGTAATCTCTCCGAGTGTTGTTCTCAGTGTACTGTAGCAGCAAGACGGCCGACATTTTATCTATGGCGAGGTTTCAAGGGAGCTAGGGGGCTTCTGATATACCAGAAGGGTACATGGAAGACAATCCGTGCACGGTTCTGTCTACCGCACTACTACTCGGAGGGGTAACCATAGGGCTTACAAGGGAGTACAACAAGCGTGACCACCTCTTGTATTTCTTGCGTGCATGCCTCCCCAAATCCGCAGGTTTATGCGCTCAACGATAGATCCCGTGGTTTAAAGACACCGGAACACGTCTCTAGCCAAAAAAAAATTGCTAAAAAATGGAGATCCCACCGGCCCTGGAAAGCACTCTGATACCACTTGTTATGCTCTTAACCTCCAAGACGATACAAGAATACCAAATATGTGCAGAAATATACCCAGAACATAGAATAGTGAGAAATAACAACAGGTATTTTATTGTTCAGAAAGTATTGTTCACTTGCCTCTTCGAGGGGGCAACCTCCAATACAGCAGAGCTCGATTACAAAATAAGACACGATCCTACTACATAAATAAGGGGGTTAGGGTGGGACCCTAACATAGGTATCTCCCCTATTTTTACCCATAGGGTGTGCATGATCCTTGTCCATTCTAACTAGTCGAGTATCTCCCCCTATATTGGTATAGCAAAGTATACCCCAGTTGGCATCATACCCACAAGCCGGACTTGTTGGGATTGCCCCTCCCCTTCTGGCCAATGGGTTGAGGAGGCCTGAGGGTGTGTGATCCTTACCTTTTGGTAAGTTAGGTATCTCACCAAAGTTGGATTATGATGCAGGTGTTATACCACATGACTCTTGAGGGTCATTTCTGGGAAGATTGACAGGAAATAGGATGGTTGTGATCCTTACCCCATATATCAAGTGGTATCTCACCCATTGATTGCACAAGGGGATGGTTTTGATACTTTCTTGGTAAGTGGTATTTAACCTATTTCTCGGTATAGGGTGGTAGATGGATGAATTGGGGTTAGAGTGTACCATAGGACCTTCCCCATTGTTGCAGACATGAGGTGAGAGTGTCACATAAGACTGTCCTCATTATCAGTGGATTCCACGTTGAGTTGGGCTCTCTAATATGGTTCCAGGTTGAGCATGATTCCCTGATGTTGTTCCGGATTGAGCTAAGCTATATGATGTTAATGAGGATGGTAGCTTGGGCTCCCCTTTGATGTCAAATTCTTCTTCTTTTAGATTCAAGAGTGTTCAACATATGAGCACGGACAAGCAAAGATAAGCAGAGGCAAGCAAATATAAACAAGGATGAGAAGGGATGAACAAAGATGAGCGAAGACAAAATTTGTTGACGAGATATTTATGATAGGACATATGTTGCAGTCGGTAATTTCTTCCTAGTTGAGAGGGAGTGTTGATTTGGAATCTCAGAGATAGATTTCCTCATTTGGACAGTGTTCCTAATCAAGAACGACCCCTTCTAACGCTTGGAAGAATTTAATTTGGTTAAGGAAAAATATAATTTTATTATGAAAATCCACATGTGCACAAAAGGGTAGGCTAACCCTAAGAGGAAATTGGACACCCTTGGATGGCTATAAATACATGTCAAGTGACCCTAATTTAGACATCATCATCAAGCATTCTTATTTTATCTTCTTTGGTTTTGGCTTGGATAGGTCTGAAATTGATTAGTGGGGAATTCGTTCACACAGGTTCGAAATTGTAGGGTCTGAGTTCGCACGTGTGTACTAGGGTTTTGGTTTGCAGTTGTAAGGTTTTCACATAAAAATTTTGGCCGCAATCACATGCATACGAGTATATGCATGCAATCATAACACTTTAGCCGCATGCATGACCGCTAGCTCAGTGCGACCTAGACTTAGGGTTTTTTTTTATAGTTGATCGTAGATTCCGACAGTTGACCATAGATGTTGATAGTTGCCCGCATGCTTCTAAATCATGATTTTGATTACTATTATTGTTATGTTCATCTCTGGGATATAATATTGTTTCTTTTACTTCATAGTCTTGTGAATGAAGAATTGGATGATTGTACTCTCTCTTTGCTGAACATTTTATGACAATTTAATAAGAAGAAGAATTTGAAAGGTCTTCCCCCTTGGGGGGGTTTGCTCTGGTCTCTAACCAATCCTAGTGTCTCTATGTGTGAATGTTTTTCTTCTATTGTTCATTTATGTTCTGCTGCATTGATGATGATATTGTTCTTTCTATATAATTGCATATGTTGCTAATGATGTTATGATGTTGTGGGATGAATTCAATATGTAAATAATGAAATTGAAATATCTAAACAAAAAACAATATAACCCTAAGAAAAATTAGCAGCTTATACAAAGTTATGGAGGTAAGGCTCAAGATATTCTTACAAAAGGTTAACGTTAGCTCTAAAATATGAAAAAGGGATAGTTGAACATGGTAGTTTTGGTATTGAAAGCTGAGACAATCAAGACTGCAAAAGATTACAAGGCAACAAAGTTTACCATAAATTGAAAAAAGAGACATTTAGTGGATTAGATGGACTTGCATAGAGATACTAGAGAGATGATCTTCAAGAGTTTAACAAATAATGATGTGAATGCTTCAAAATTAGAAACTACGCTGACAAAGGTCACTAATCATGTAGGTTTTAACCCCGTACAGAAATTACCTACATACAAATTCTAAATCACAGAAAAATAAACAATGTGAGAGCATAACACATAAAAACACATATGCACAGAGATTTCCCCTCGATCCCAAAACCGAGACTACCAGCTTGATTTTTCATTATATTCCTTTCAATGCTACATTACATATTTATACATGCCGAAGCATCCAATACCATGGACCGAAAACCATCACGTCCAATACCATGGACCGAAAACCATCGCGTCCAAAAAACATGTGCGAAAATCATGCACAAAACCATAGGTGGGT